>VRLP01001255.1:0-140075 GCA_009660295.1 Lophius piscatorius
GAGTTGTACCTTGAATGTTTACTACCCGTATGGTCTGTGTGCTGTGCATGCGAGAGACACCGGCGCCCGGGCGGTTCCTCTCACGCTGCTGAATTATGAACGTGCCACTTCCAATCAAGCCTGTAATATTTCACGCAAAGGCAGTGAAAGTCCCAGATTACTCAGTGGGAGCACACTTCTTCATCTGCCCACTTTAAGAGCAGAACTCTTTGATTGATTCTGGAGGATCGGAGCATATTGTTTCTTAAAATCAGCAGGGAGGGAAAAATAAAGACTCAAACTTTTTACGTCGCACAGGTAGAGATGGATGTAATACAGATTTCTTCTATATCTGAATGTCTGATCATATGCTAAACTGCTTTGAGTAAACACAAAATACAGGTTTACAATGATAATTGTTTTTAGCCTAAATCGCCTGTGTGAAAAGAAAGTATTTTTCTCCCTGAACTCAAACGAGCTATTTGTGTCATATTTAGCAGCAACCAACCTTCTCTGGTGACTGAAGGCTCTTCTTCAGACCTGCCAGATCAAAGGTTTTCCTTTAGAGCCAGTCAGGAGGTGCAACTTCTCTTGTTCTTGGGATCATTGTCATTCTCCCTCGGAATGTCGGGGTAGAGAGCAGATTTCAGGTTTCCCATTATTATAGTTAGCCTTCCTGGTCCTGAAGCAGCAAAGAATCCAGACAACAATTCCACCTCCATGCTTAACAGAGGGGCAGGAAGTTCTTTCTGTGCCAGGCTGTGTTTTTTTTACGACAGATGAAATGGGTTTGTTATGACGGTTCGCCGTTACCTGATGTCTGAGTTTGTAGTTATAAAACATACGGGCATGTAACGGTATGGAAAAATGAACACACACACACACACACACACACACACACACACACACACACGTTATTTTTAAGAGTTGATTGTTTAATTGATTTTGTGTGATAGTTTGTTTTACGTCTGCCTTCAGCAGCAAATCTTTCCTACGTGAAATAAGACTTTTTTCAAGCAGACTGTTAGTTTTGTTAATCATCTTTGTCATTGTTTGCAATGCTTAAAACTTACCTCTGCCTCTCCTCTTCCTCCCAAGGTGTTCGGGCATAAGAATTCCCGGGGGCCTCAGACCCTTTTTATTAGTAGAAGAGTAGAAGGGAGTTTCCTTGTCTTGTTGAAATGCAAATATTCATAGAAATGATTTATTGGTATTTATTCTATCAGTCTGTGTATGATGCGTTCATGGTCGTCCCCTGTGTTCCAAATGTGAGCTCTACTGTGGGTCATTATTGGATGTTCATATAAGTCACATAATAAAAAGGGACCCATCGACCCATCATCTGTTTTGAATATATTATTTTGTAATATATTGTTGTATAATAGATCATTTAATAAATAATTGGATTTGATATTTACATTTCATAATCTGATCTAAAAGCGTTTACATGTGTTTTAATGAGCTACAGTGTTTTGAAAGCAGTTGGTGTCAAATAAGGATGCGCAGCCGAGGTTTCAAGTTAAAAGCATTTTAAAGGGTTCGGGTTAAAAACAGTTGCCCATGAAGAATAACTTATTCCACTTTTGATGTTGTTACTATTATGTTGAGAAAGTAAAGTGTTCTGCAGCTGTGTTTGTGTTCAGGCAGACTTCTTTAAAGAAAAACAGTTTTATTTGGTGAAGAAGTTAAAACAGAAAAAACATCAGAGACCAAGATCCGGAGTCTGCCTCTGGATTAAAGCTGTTCAGCCTTGGATTCTTCGGTCCTTAGATTATTCTGCTGTGAAGGTCTGAGGGCCTGTTGTGGCAAAATTCCGACAGGCCTTATTGTTCTTATGGTTTTAAACTGACTTTTTCCGTCTCCACTTTTTCTGGCTGCCGTTTTCTGGCTATAATTTCGCAACTGTTGATCCAAATCTAGTGCTAATGAATCGACTTGAGGGGCTCTATCTTCTGCATCAAATTCTATCGTAGTAGTTCATATCTTACTCACTAGAGGGAGCTTTTTATGTGTCTCAATACGGATGTGTGGAGTCCCAGAACCTTAGAAATAGTTTACGGCGGTCACAATCCTTCTGAGACTGATTTCAAACACCTTTGTCCTCATCTGTTCTGGAATTTCTTTTGATTTTGGCATAGTGCACAACTAGTGAGACCAACGAGCCAACTTCCTGTGTCTGATGACACACATGGGCTCGTGTCATCAGGCCTGGGTGGGTTTAGTCCAACTTCAACCAGCTACAAATGTCGTTTGGTAGTTTTATAGATTTAGTTTCTAAGGGGTTGAGGGAGGTCGTCACATTTCTGTTTGAAGATCCAAAATAATTCAGTATCACACTCAAACGTAGAAGAAACCAGGAGAAGGTCCGTTACTTTTGCTCAGTGTGGGCTGACAGTTCAATCCAATAAAACATAACATTCGGTGTTTCTGTCGTTTGGGGCAGGAGGTGTTCTCAGCCGAGTTCTTGTTTATATAGAAACCAACGTAATGTGATTTCATCATGGTTTGGAAAAGTTGCACAGCAGGAGAATAATAGAGGGAAATGGTGATGCATGGATCTGAAAAAGTCCCTGGAGCCGCCCTGGGTTTGCTGCATCAGCATCAGCACAGAGAACCAAAAAGTTACACAGATAAAAATATTGCAAAAGTCATCCTTAGTAAAGTCAAAACTATATTTTCCACACATTGGTTTACTGTGTGGAAAAGAGTAGAAATAGAAACAACATTTTATCTCATATATGTAACTATCTGCCACATCAATACAATCAGAATGGTCCACTACTTCACTGATGGGATCATTTTGGATTTCTTCACATGTTGAAGGCTGTTAGAGGAGCAAAGGTGTTTGACTTATAAGCAAATAAAGAAAACATCTCCATCAATTATGCAACACAGGCACGCCGCAAAAGCCTCGAGACAAGGAAAGTGATTACGAAGGACACTCAAAAGTGATGCATCCTAATTTGATCAGCCGTGGTAGCTTCGCTTAACTTCCGGGCCATGAGACTTAGAATAAAACTTTAATCGACATTACGGTAAACAAAATGTATTATACTTGCTGAAGAAAACTCTTAACCCCCGTCAAGCGTACTTCCTTCAGTTGTCGCCACGGCAACGTGTACACAACGGTCAGAATGTCACAAAGAAAAGCTATTAAAATGGCTGGTTAGGAGTTTTCAGTAATAATACACCGTGTTTACTGTATTGTGTAGGTTTTCTTTTTCAACCTTTCATGTGGAGAAGATGATGCACATTGGATGACTCAGTATTATTGAACATCCCGTCGGAAGGTTTACATGATGGAGAAAGGAAAGCGTCCATTCCTGTTTTTATCTTATACGGCCACACATGAACAAGCTTTTATTCAGAACATGTGGCGAGTAAGTAGGGGTCTTTGTTTCAAATAAAGCAGTTGGACACATAAATTAAAACCAACCAAAGACAGGGTTTTCAACCGAGACATGACGCTAAGTTGAGCCAATGCTAGCTAGCTACAAGAAGCAGCTGGTTTGAAGGACATAACTCCAACCCGTTAGCTAAATGGCTAAAATGCGGCCCCCCACTGTTGACCATCCTCTCCTGGCCTCCTAGCGGAGGGACAGAGCGGTTGTTTACTTGAATATGCTAATCTGTGCTGCTTGACTCATCGATCCTTTATCTAATTGAGCTTTGTGAAAGTTTAAATCTATGACCTGACCATGCCTGAAAAGTATCAATAGCCCAACTGGACTGTGTATCGATGAAACCTCAGAGATATCCGGGATTCCAGAATGCCGGAGTAGCAGACAAATTTGTAAATGTATCATTTCTGCTCTTTCATTCTAGATATTCTAAATATCTAGTACTCTAAATACAATAGATACTATATTCTGACGGTTGTCATCTTCACGTTTAAAGTATCATGTAGTCTTGAATGGAGCGAGAGAAAAACACAGAGATCCTGTTTAGACTTGGTTTGAAAATGCGTATGAGGCGATCGGATCACAGGAGGACAGCGAGACACAGCGCCGTTTGACGCCTGTGTCGGTCCACGCGTCTCCAAATGTGTCCAGCTGACCTCTTGTGTTCAGATTTTTCTTGCTCTTTACCTCACTTCCACTACGAGGTCAAAGGTCGTCGCGGGTATTATTAGTCATGTCATCCAAGCGCTAGATTTGTATAGCTAGCTAGCAGAGGCTACCTAAGAACTTGAGGATGTTTGAGGAGATAATTTACATGTACGGACTATTCCAACTGTTGGGACCCACAGGACAAAGTCGTTCGCGACTTGGTAAAGAACGAATGACATGGCGAAGATTGAAGCACGTTAGAAAAGCAGCAACTTTTTCAACCGGTCGCTCGCTTCTGCCAACCACCACTTCCAGCACCGATGACGTATTTTCTTTTTACGTCCCTGTCGGAGACGCATCAGGACAAATGAACGTTTACATTATAAAAAAATGATGTGGTCAAATGCGTCCCAAACCACCTCGGCAAACAGTTTAAGTGATCGGATCACAATGTGTCTACGTGGTCGTTCACACTTGTATTTAGCGTTTAGCGTTCTCGCTGTCCACTTTTGATTGGATTACCCGAAACGCATTTTAAATAGAAAGATAGAGACTGTATTAATTCCCCAGAGGGAAAATTCAGTTGTAAAAGCAACTTCACAAAAAAGACATTTGAAAGGTGGCAAAAGCGTAAGACATACTATGTTATAAGTATAACATAAATATAAATATATATATATATATACTACCAGAGTCTACATTGGCATGCATAAATTGTAAGTTGCTCCGGTTTGAAGAATCTCATCATGGATTTGTGAAAAGCTACAAATATCAATATTTGACAGCAGACATCGGGATAGCAGTGTAATGTAGAGATGTGACAGCTGTGCAATCAGACTGATCATCATGCCGTCTGCGTGTTTCTACGATGATGTTGCACCTGTTTGTGCGTTCCGGCTGTCTTGACGAGACACTTACTGGCAGTAAACAAAGAAAGTTGATTTCGCCTCCACAGACATGCAAAGTGAGCTGGATTGGATGCAGGATGCAGAATGATGGCAGAGAGCTCAAACGCTGGAATGGGAAAATAGACTGCTGGAATTGGTCGTGAAATAGATCTGAAGCAAAATGTCGCGTCCTTCAGTTTCTGCTGACGCTGGCTTTTTGCACAGAAAGATGGCCGTCTAAAGTTTAGCGGCGAAACAACACAGAGTTGAACCTATTTGATATGCACCATGTCGTCTTTTGTGTGATTTACATTGTATACCGGCATTTAAGGCTTTAAGCGGTCAGGTTTCCTGATTAAATCAAGTCACTGTGGCTCCAGGTGAAGATGAGTGATGCTGACTAGGCGAGGGCCCACTTTATTTTTATTAACTTTAAATGAAATGTAAGCCCCACAGGGGTGGAACTTTAGTCTGCTCTGATTTATTAGCTTTAGAAAACCAACTCTTGGAGCCGTGTAACAGATGACCAACCGATCCCCTGGGCCGGGTCCTTCGTTTGACGCATGACGATGTTGCAGCGCCGCACTATGTGTCGAATCCGAACGGGTCTGAAGTGTCAGGAGAATATCGACTGCATTACTCAGTCAATAGCCAAAAGTGTCTCTGCTGGTCACACTCAATGAAGTCAGCCATCAAAGGCAACTCACGAGAGGACGCCTGGCCACAAGGAGACCATCCCTGTACAATCAAACTTTTCTGTCCCTCTCTCTCTCTCTCTCTCTCTCTCCCTTTTTTCTCTTTCTCTCTCTTTCTCTCTCTCTCTCTCTCTCTCTCTCTCTCTTTTTTCTCTTTCTTTCTCTCCTTCTCTCTCTCTCTTTCTCTCTCTCTCTCTCTCTCTCTTTCTCTTTTTCTCTCTCTCTTTCTCGTTCTCTTTCCATTTCCCTCGTTTTCTGTTTCTTTCTTTCTTTTTGTCTTTCTCTCTTTTTCTGTCTCTCTCTCTCTTTCCCTGTTTCTCTCTCTCTCTCTCTCTCTCTCTCTCTGCGTTTCTATGTGTGTCTGCCTTTCCCTTTATAGCTTTGTAATCAAGTCTCTTCATTGCACTTCTGGTGGCTGAAGGCAAAGGAACCTCAGAACGGCGTTCTCACTTTATTCCATCAAACATGAGTCTAAGGAAGTAAAATAATTGATTTGATGTTTTCATGCTATTTATTAAGGACAGTTCAAAAGTTTATAGGATAGAGAAAATGCAACTTTAATCAGAAGAGGATGGTCCGTCAAGGCAGACGCTCTGGATCTACTAGGTCAATTTAATGTCCTTCAATGTGCTTCTTTTCACATGCTAATCTGGTGATGGCTAAAACACAGGAGATGATGCACCAAGAGAGAACGTCCTCCCCGACCAATCAAAAACCGGAACACAATATTGACTTCACGTATGTCCAATGAAAATTTCCACATTTTCTCTTCAGTCTCTGAGACGCTTGAGTGTGACATCTTTTTATGTATGTATCTAACCGAGGGTTTAGGACACATGGACACTTCTATTTTGAAACTACGAAGTAGTGAAACACGGGGTGTAATGTAACACCTAGGAGGACCACTCGTACTTTATTTTCTCATCAAAGTAAAACACTGACAACACACTGGCAAACCTAGCTTCTGCTCTACTCCTTCAAAGTAAGAGCATGTGACATAAACTGCAAACTGCTCGGTAACAGGAAACATAATATCACTTGGTGCATTTGTTTAGTGAAGCTCAGCCCTTCAGTGATTTTAGATTTCTTAATATGCTTTGCTGAGTAGGCATGATTACCTCAAACATGCATGAGACTAGAGACTCAAGGAAACTTCTCTGTCAGGCTCAAAACATGAGGACCACCATTACCATTATGCTGCCTGGCAATGTTGTGTATTTTGAATGCAGGCTGCACAATGAGGGGGAAAAAAAAATCACTGAAACATCCTTACAAATCCTTGAGTGTTTCTGGAGCACCAAAAACTCACGTTTGAAATATTAAATCAATCAGACTGCAGAGCTGATTGCTTCCTTTTTAGGCTGACTGACCAAGTGGGCTGAATGTTGTGCTGTGTCAGTGGAAACTATTTCACACAGTGACCTCTGAGTAACCCTCTTCTGCCCACCTTTACTCTAAAGGAGGTTTTTGAGCCTCTTCTCTCTTCACAAAGAGGCGAGTTTTACATCCAAGAGATTTTGAATATTTCACCTTCTTCAAGTACGCCACTCAGCACAAACTGACTGACACTTGGTGACGAGAGTACCTTTGAAAGTATAAGCCAAAAAAAAGAAAAAAATCTGATAATATTTACATCCCAAAAAAGGTTGGCATATGATGGAATCGTAATCCCTGCAGCTGGAGATCCTTCATGTAACGCGGTTACTCAAAAAAACTATTTCATGGGTCATTTTTTAATTTTATAGCCAGGTAGACCTTATTGCGAGGAAGAACTGCATTGAATTTTGGAAAGAATGGTTTTATATTTCCGACACTTGGGGGAGCTTTTTCTCCAAAAGTTTTTGGGAGATAAAACTAAACAGTTAGTCTAATTTTCCAAATTTGGTGCTTATGGATAGAGTCTTAGAGGTGTATCTTGTATATATTGTATTTTATCCTAACTGTTCATATTTTACTCACAAGAGGGAGTTTGTTTTTTTTTAACCTAACTTCCTAACACTTGATCCAATTTAGTCCAAATTTGGTGCATGACCATCGATTCATGGAGATCTATCTCGTGTAAATCATTTATAGTTCATATTTGATTCACTAGGGGGTGCTATTTCTTTTTTTACCCTTGCTGTCGAGGGCAACAATTTAAGTGTACTTCTTAAATGAATGCATATTGTGACAGTGCGAGCTCCATTTTCCTAGCGGCTAGCATTAGCTGTCATTTGCATTCATTTTTCAGTTACGTCACGTATCTAATTAACCTCCTATAGAATTCGGTTTGACGTTCTTTAATGTTGCCCCGGTGTTTTCATTTTCAGGCGGTGAAACTTGGGTGGGGCGCAGAGGTAAGTTGATTCAAGATCAGATGGAAAAGTCCTTTTGTTTCTCAAAAGGATCAATCCAGTGTTGCCTTTTGAAGATATAGCAACACTTTTTAGCATTCCTAAAGTAAGTCCCTGGGAGAGAACAGAGGAGTGAAAATAGGTGAAGAGTTCATTCCTATGCTCCATGGGTAACACAAATGAACACTATCAAAAAAAAAAGAAAAAAGAAAAAGAAATCCCAGCCTGGGGCATCAATATCCTGTCCCCAAACCTGAACCAGGAGAGGGCTGTCCGTTTGTCTAACTGGTCTACCCACGGAGAAGTCTTGTAAATCGAAGATGTATCCTTCATCTTTCCTGTCTCCTCCATCTGAATCTGTATGAGAAGAATCACTGCAATGGCGAAAAGCACATTTTTATATCCCCCCCAAAAAGTCGGGGCATCGTCATCATCGCCACCGCCCGGTAGATCCTTGGTGGGATATTTGATATATTTCTAAATTTCATAGCCATACATACAGTTTATAGCTGTAAAGACCTTAGTGCGAGGAAGACCTGGAGTGATTTTGGGTAAGGTCGGTTGTATGTTTCGAACACTAGGGGATGATTTATCTCCAAAACTTGTACATAGTGTACCTACTATTTATGTTTATCGCTTCATTTTTTGTGATATCTTTATTATGTCCCTTATATTCTTATCTTTATATCATTATTTTTTATGTATATATATATATATGTATAATCATGTATATGTCTATACACATTCAATTTTACCCCTGTGTTTTTTGCTGCAAGGCATTCAGAGAGGAAGGCAAAAGAAGAATTTCATTATACAAGGAAACTTGTTTTAACTGTGTACAGTTATAAACGCTTTGACTTAAGCTGACTTGAAAGTTTTCATCCATGATTTCTCAACCGTTGGTCCGATTGAGTGCGAATATTGGTGCATATGGATCAACTGGAGGAGTTCTATCTTCTATACGGATACAACCTTTTACAAAAATCGCTGTTTTTAGGACATTACCTCCTAACTGTTGGTCTGATTGAGTCCAGATCTGGTGCATATGAGTTCAGCAGGACGAGATCCGTCTTGTAATTATCATACACTCATATGATGCTAGCAGTAGAACTTGTAGTTCATATTTTACTCACTAGGGGGAGCTTTTCTCATGAAAAATAAATACTTTTCTGTAAATGAACTCTAAACCAATTTCCTCATCATCATCATTTGCAAACTTTATAGCCCCATAGACTTAAATGGGAGGAAGACCTGGATTGATTTAGGGAAAGTTCGGTTGTATATTTCGGACCCTTTATCATCAAAAGTTTTTGGGTCCTAACTTCTCAACCATTGATCCGACTTAGTCCAGAATTTGGTGCTCTGTTTATATATCCGATTATTTCCATATTTTAATCTAAAAGTTCATATTTTACTCACTTTGGGAGCCTAGTTAAGGATAGATTAGGATTTATAGATAAGGATTCACAGCTGCAGTGCTGGGGAGACGCTTAGCTGCCACAAATTTCAACCAGGTACATTCAAAGAATCAACTGCGAGGGTGTGTGTTTGTTTCTTGAAAGGGTATATAATGAAAGCTGCTCGTATAATCTTTGTATCACACACACAATCATGCATTTTCCCGTATTCATAGTGATGTGTGGAGCCTCTATCACTCCTCACTTGAGGCAGGCCAGCTCAGCAGAGCAAAACAGCTGGAGAGGAGTGAGGAGCCTAAAAGCGGGGCTCAGGAGCAGCGGGGGGCCGTCGCTCTGAAGCCATGGTGGCCTGGCTGCTAATGGGTCTGGGGCAGCCCCGCAGCTCTCCATCTTTATAATCTTCTCTAATACGCTCGTCACCTGTGGCCGTTTTTTTTCTTTTCCATTTGCCCGAACTGCTCTTCCAGTTACTCATCATCTTCCAGAGATGAAGCACTCTGTAAGCACTCACAGCAGCATGAAACGTCAGCTCCTGACACCACTGAAGAAATTATTTCTATCCATTTTCACGTTTTTAGGCAAGCGTTTTCACGATATAACGTGATAGATTTCTTTCACTTTCAGTTGGTGGTTCTTTTCTTTATGTTTTTTCATAATTATTCATCTTTAAATCACTAATCCAGCTACACCATGCCCATTTTTGGTGGGGGTTCAAAAATACCTTATGCACAAAAAATGTTGTCTCACATCTCCAGCAGCTCCAGGAACCAAGAGAATGACCTGATGGGCTGAGAGAGATGCTGTTCATCACCAAATGTGAGGACCGGCAGCATTTCCCCACTCAAAGGTTCCCTGTAATTGCGGCCGGTTGTTTAACAGTCAATAAAGCAGGTAAATGGCGCTGACTTGATGTTGTGGCACAAGCTTGGTTTAATCCCAGCTGAGCTCCATAATCCTGATCTTTTCCACACTTCTGTCCCCTGTGAGTCCATGTCCATATGTGTGGCACACTCTCATGGCACCTCCTCTGATAAAACATGGGCCCACAGCTGGGCTGAAAGGATTGCTCTTTACGATAACTCACGCCTCGGCTTTTTGCACACGATCGAGCAGAGACGAAGAAACCCCCCACAATTGAGCCAAGGAGATAAAATGGTCTGTTCCAAGCATTGCTGTCACATAAAACTTATTACAATAGTGATCTAGGTAGCCGGCGGCTTTGGATTACTGGCACACAGGTGATGTGATTGATCGATTTTTATATATACATTTCACATTTTTTTTTCACGACTTTGAGCATTAACTTCCTAATAGTTGATGTGATTTAGTCCAACTGTGGTGAATATGAATCCACTGAAGGAGATCTATATATCTCGTATATATCCTATTTTACTCTAAAGGTTCGTATTTAACTCTAAAAGTTCATATTTTACTCACTAGGGGGAGGGTTCTTTACGAAAAACACTGATTATCAGACATAATTAGAATTTGCGGAGCTCAACCAGGGGGATTGCTTGTACAATGCAGGGGATTGGGAACTTTTCGGAGACATGCCCTTGAATGTCGACAGCAGAGGTCGGAGAAATCTGCTCTGACTGCAAACATCCACTAACCCGGTCGTCCTGCCTGAAATACTTTTTCTCTCATGCCCATCAAAGGAGGCTCACATCTACGGTTGGAATTCTAAGGCGGTCCAAACAGACCCATTTCACAAGAACGCCTGCTAGCGTAGGGCACAACGGCATTTGAAGAAAGGCTTCGGTCTTTAGAGCAGGATCAGCGTCTGATGCGGTGTTCCTTCTGTGAATATTCAGAATCCACCTGCAGAGGATGGATGAGTCAACTACTTCTCAAATAGTGCAATATTCTGAATAATAAAGTTTCAGAAATGATGAAAACGAATACTCACTCACTGGAAAGTCGACTGATGTGACTCTACAGATGCAGCGTGGGGAGAACCCCGACCCGGTGCCACCCGTTCAGATGCACTGCTTCACAGCAGAAGGCTTTACAGTTGGAGGTGAAAACTACACGCCCAGATGGAGCTGACATCCACGGAGGACCTCTGCACACAGTGGTGCAGGAAGACGGCCAGCAGCACCACCTGAGACCTCCATCATTCAAATCGATAACTGTTCTGCCTGCCGCTGTCCAGCAGATGGTACCGCAGCATCTGGTCCCTCATCACCAGGCGAAAGTAGAGCTTCATCTCTCCATCAACGCTACCTGTGTGTCACATTTTATTATCTCGACTCACACTATCGATAAGAAGACATGAAAATCAAGTCTAAAAGGAGGAAGAAATTATGTGGCTGTGTTAAGGCTTAGATAAAACAAAAAAAACACCCCTAAGAGTAGAAATAGTTAAATACGGAGAATAAAAACGAACCACTAGCTGTTTCTAGAAAGTCCCCACAAATGTAGACATCGCACTATACTATACTTCTTATAAACAACAGTATATATGATTATAGGCACAATTTGCTATAATCTAAGGAGCCCCTGAAGTCCCTTCAGAAAAAAAATATATAGATAATTATATCAAATACAAGTATATTATGCCCAAGATATAAAAAACCCAACATAATTCTGGAGGGACCGGGGGCTCTGTAGAAATCTCTACTCATTATGTAAATACTAGATTTACTACATATTGCACTGTTTGATGCACGATGTTTATATTCTAATCAGATTTGATTCCATTTTGGTGATTAAAATCATCTTTTAAACCCTTGTTTTTAAGAGCATTGCAGGAAGGTCTGTGAAGTCTAAGACTTCCGTCGCAAGTGAGTGTTTCACAGTAATTGTGGTTCAATGAGAGAATAAAAGAAATCTGAGTGATAGCTGGTTTATTTATTTGTCCACTCTTGTGCTTCTCATCTCTTCTTCAGGTATTTGTCGTGGGACTTTTCTGAGAGGCTAAACAGACTAATTTTGGAAAAAACTTCAATATCACTTAACATCTCATGGCGGATTTTCAAACGTTATACTTTATATATATATATATATAGTGTCTATCTTAAACACATTGTGTTTTACTCTAAAAGTTCGATATTTAACTCACTGGGGGAGTTACCTAACTTCCTAACGGTTCTTCTGTTTTAATCCAAATTTATTAAAAATCAATCAACTCAAGAAGATCCATATTTACTCTAGTGGTTCATATTTAACTCACTAGGGGGAGCTTTTTTTCGAAAACCTCTCTTTTTCTGGGAACAACTTCCTCATCGTTAGTCCGATATAGTCCAAATTCGATGCATATGAATCGACTCGAGGAGAAACTATCCTGTATATGTAATATTTTATTGTAATAATTCATACTTTACTCACTAGGAGGTAACGTTTTTAAAAAAATGAAACTTTTCTTTTTTCGGACATAAATTTACAATTTGATTTTGGGGGTCCAGTCTGGCGGATTGGTTGCATAACGCAACGGATTGGGGACTTTTTCGGGGATATACCTTTGCTGTAGGCCCTGGTTAGTTGAAAGTATTTCTGCAGGAAGTCTTCAGCCATGTTAGCAGTTAAATGTAAATGCTGTTATCCCAATATGCTGACAGTCATAAAACTACCACGACCTCTCATTGGCACGGTTACGTCTACTAAGGCTGGCGTTGACGGTAGGGGATGATGGACGAATACAAAATTCCGTCTTGTTGATAGAAGCATCATTAAGGGATTACCAAACTGATGGTCATTTATCCTGAAGGTCATCAATATTTGGACCTCAAGAGTGAATAAATGACGACATGGAGATGTTCCGGTCTGGAACTTGGTGGTAGAATTGACTTTAAATCTAACGGCTCTAGGGTTCTTGTAATGAAGTGAAAGGCGACTAATGTTATTACTCAGCAGCTATGTGCATAGAGCTGTTCATGAAAGGGTATTTATATCATGCGAGGGAGTTTTACTTCTTTAGTAACGACGCCGGCGCCGCCCACACTGTTCGATGCCTTCACGCGCCCACAGGTTCTGTACATTTCAGAGCTCAGTGCGCTGATGGCAAATGTGGAGGTATCCTGCCCCGCTGGGATTATGATGACCAGGATTTTATTATCATTTAATGGCAATATAATTACGTTTCGGTGTCAGTGTGAATCAGTAATTGTTCCAGTAGCTTTCATTGATATTATATGACGGAGAAAGTTTCTCAGAGAGACTGGAGGGCTGCGCTCAATAGTTGAGGAATTGAATAAAGACATTTGGGCACTTCATTTATATCTTAAAGCATCAAATTCACTTTTTTTGTTTTATCTATTTAAGAATAACAACAGGCATTAACAGGTTTTAATATATTATGTACCTTAAATTAGCATTCAACTAGGATAGCAAGCAAGGATATTTCTCTGAAAAATCCCCGATCCCCTGAGTTTTACAAGCGATCGCACTGATTGAACTCCTCGAACTAAATATAAAGTTATGTCCAGTATTTTTTAGCTGAAAGTTCTCCGAACTCAGTGAAATATGAACTATGAGATTACAATATAACATAAACGAGATAGATCTCCTCGAGTCGATTCAAATGTGCTGAATTTGGACTAGGTTTGACCGACGGGAAGGAAGTTATTTAAAAAAACTCTTTTCAGTAAAAGAGCCCCCCCTGGAGAGTGAAAAATGAACTATTAAAGTAAAACACCATATGTACAATATGGATCTCCTCGGACCAATGCTTGAAAATTCGTGAGATAAAAACTTTCGACCATACAGCTCCCCCTAGTGTCAGGAAGTTACAACCGATAACTCCCAAATTCAATCCAGTTCTTCCTCGCACTGAAGTCTACGTGGGAATAAAATGAATGAAAACGATCCATTCAATTGTTTTTTTAGTAACACTATTTTTCATTAAAAAACAATATGAAATATGAAATATTAGTCTAAAATATGAGCTATTAGTGTAAAATATGATAAATGCAAGATGATCTTCTTAAGTCGATTCATATATACCAGATTTGGTTTAAATCGGACGAAAGGCTGAGAAATTATGGCCGAAAACGTTTAGAGCTTAGCTCCCCCTAGTGTTGGGAGTCCAGTTCTTTTCTCGCACTGAGGTCTATGTGGTTATAACATCCAAAAATGATCCATGATATGATTCTTGAGTTATCGCGTTAACACGAAGGATCAGCGGCGGTGGCGGCGATGACGATTCTATAATACCCCCGACTTTTTGGGGGATATAAATATGTTATATTATATAATTTTTTATTATTCTGAAATAACCTTTGACTTTACTCAAAGGATCAAAGTCAGAAGATCACGGGCGAGGATTAGATTTTTAAATCTTCCAATAGCTTCCAGTTCAAACGTCCATTGGGATCAACAACCACGTCTTTTGGCTTGTGGGAGGAAATTGGAAACTTCACTCCTCGTGAAAAACCTGCAAACTAGTTTCCGTCCGGCTGTGGAGCCGCGGCGCGTCCGACATCCCGGAGATAAATTACGTTTTGTTGAATTTTAAATTGTGTCACCACCAGCCAGAGCAGGAAGACGGTGTCCTCCTGAGGTTTATATGATCCATGTTGTGTATGTTGAGAGTTCTGTACGGACAGGGAAGTTGTTGGCCCTTTGACTCCGACCCTAAATCCATGGCTGAGATTACTGGCTTCCAATATCAGACCCTGCTGAGCCACAGTGGAAGATTGCACATAAATCTCTGTGAGAAAATAATAAAGGGCTCCCATCCCAGCATTTTCATCCCAGCCCTCAAACACTCCCACACAATCACACAGCTCCCCTGAAACACAGACACACACACACACACACACACACACACACACACACACCAAACACACTCAGGCCATTCAATGCTATTCAATGTGCTACTAATGAATCAATAAATAGTGGAGAAACGATCGGTAGTGGACACGCGGAACCTAAATTCATCTTTGCAGAGATTCAAAAATGTGCGAGGGGTAGAAGACTCCACAGCAGGCGACATTTCAGTGATGCGAGAGGACAACGCTGAAGGGGACGCGTCCTCACTCGGGAACGCAGGGTCTACCAACTATCAGGACAATGCGTGGATAACCTGGGCTGAACTTGATGCTGAGTAAACGGGACAGCTACATCCAAACCCAGGATCACAGCAAAGATTGCACGTACGCACACACACGCACACACGCACCCACATACACACACACACACACACTAGCACACACACACACTCACACACGCACACAAACACACACAGTGTGTAGTTCAGCTGACCTCACATTCAAACACACGTGCACTTTTGAAAATTGAGTTTGTCAGCCAGTTCTTCAATCTCAACCATTTCTTCTTTTTTCTTTTTTTTTCTGCATTTTATTCCATTAAAAGCTTAAAGCTAAAAAATGTCAAATGTTTACGCTTATGTTTGCCCAAAAGTTGTTTTGGGTTGGATCTCACGCCAAGCGAAGAGTTGACAAGGAAAACATTTTGAGATGGATTTAAGGATGCAGATTTGAGATTGCTTTTCCTTTTTCATCAGCACTGGAAGATGGCTATTTTTTTTCTTCTTCAAACAATTAGGCAATATGTTGAAAAATAGAATCGGCAAATCAAAAAAAACAAAAAACCCACAAAAAAGAGAAACAGGGACAGCACAGATGTCCCACTGCTAAGAGAGGCTGGACCCAAATCCTGATCATAATTCACAAATGATTCACGTTATGAATATATAATATTATATATAATATAAATTATCATGTAAAAACATGAAAATGATCGCGTTAAAATGTGAAGATGATCCATCATGTTGTAATGAGAAAATGATCACGTTAAGGATGAAACTTTTCTATACCCTTACAACGTAAAAATGATCTATCACGATATAGCGTAAAAATGATCTATCACGATATAACCTAAAAATGCTCTATCACGATATAACGTGAAAATGATCTATCACGATATAACCTAAAAATGCTCTATCACGATATAACGTGAAAATGATCTATCACGATATAACGTAAAAATTATCTATCATGATATAACGTAAAAATTTCCTTTTTTCGGGCATGACAGCAAAGAAACAACCAGAACAAAGTCACTTTTCTTGCCCCGAAATTGACTGATGTTTTAGCAAACAGTTGTCCATTTTCCCAGCAGACACTCAGGGACATAAATATTCATCAGGAGTCGTATTTCTGGCCACCTGGCGAAGAAAAGTCCATTATTTACTTAATTTTAGCCTCCATCATCTCCTGAGGAAAATATTTATCTGATAAATGTTGTGCTGTGTTCAGGTGCGAGTCACTAACTGCGTTTTTCCGCCATCTGCTGCTGTGCGCGGCGGGACTTTCGAGCTGTTTCACATAATAATTCACATTGTGTTTGTCACTATGAGTAAAAACTCACATCTCACATCCTCATTTGATGGATTGGTTTTCTAAAACTGTTTTTTGGTGTTTGTTGGGCCTCATACTTTTAACCGGTTGTTTTTTGACTCTCTACTGTGACTCAGTTAACGGGGATTACAAACGGGGCTTCAGCTGATGACATTTTTCTCTTTCAGCCTCCATCAACCAGCTGATCAATTTCTCTGTAAGTTGTTGGGAAATCATTTCCAAATCTAATCTCTTCTCAATCACGATGTCCTGCGGCACAACATGATGAATCACTTATTTGGTCCGACCGGCGGAGAGATTATCAGCCCATCGACGGGGTGTTTACTTCATTTGCTGGTTCTCTAAGCAGAAGGAGGGTTGGGACTTTGAGGATTAGCGGGCAGACAGACACACAGCATGAGGGTCCGTCTGTCCCTGGTGACTCCGTGGGGGTCCCAACTGAATCATGCAGACAAAAGTAAAAACATATATAAATATATATAATCTCTTCATAGTAAAAGATGATAAATCACTTCTTTTCTCTGACCGGTGATGTAAAATATACAGAGATTATCTGTTTAACGACGGACGGCTCACAGTGAAGAAAAGTGATTTACTTATATTTCCTTTTCCTTTTAAAAAACAACAACTTTTTTGTAATGTTTCTTTAACGATAAACAACCCAACTTTTACGCACACACAGCCCTTCGCATATTTTTTTTTTGCCACTGATACAAATTAAATCAGACTTTTAATGCATTTTCAATCCGGCTCCCAAAATATAAATGAGAATTCTTTTTTGTTCTTTGTGTTTATCTCTCATTTCTCTCTCAGCTATCTTTGTCTCCAAAAGTTTCCTGGCCGGGATTTTTTCAAAAATTTTATCCGATTTAGCCAAATTTTGGTGGGTATGAATCAACCCGAGAAATATATCTAATAGATTATCATATTTTACTATAATAGTTCTTACCTTACTCACTACGGGGAGTTTTCTTTGTTTTGTTTGTTTTTTTACAAAAAACACTGTTCTTTGTACATAACTTCCTAACTACTAGGTCAGGTTTAGTCCAAATCTGGTGAATATGAATCACCTCGAGGAGATGTAACTATCACTAACTGTCACTAGGGGGGGGGATTCTTTTTTTTTTTTAACAGAAAACAAATTTTAACTGTTTTTCAGCTCAACTCAGCCACAAAAAGTTCTCGATCCTGTTTCCTTCTAGTGCCGGGCCTGAGCCCGGATAAATGGGGAGAGTCGCGTCAGGAAGGGGGTGTAAAACGGAATGCCGTCTCAGTATGCGAAGCACGAACCTTATTCCAAACCGAATCGGTCGGGAACTCGGGTCAACAAATACCATCACAGGTGCAGTTAGCCAGCAGGGTACCGGATTCTGGACTGAAGCATGGGTGATCCGCTTTGACGACCCAGAAAGCCGAGAGTAGAAGAAGACATACAGTAACTTCAAATTGAATTCGTCCAATCGAGGGGGATTGTTGGTACAACGCAGGGGATTTGGAGGCTTTTCGTGAATATACGCTTGATGTCGGGGACGACAGCAGCGGCCCGGGATTCTTTTGGGTTCACCTACCGATCATCACATACACGAGCTCAACGCTTTGAAATAAGGGGGAACGTAAGAAAGAAGAAAAGATGAATACGTCTATCAGTGCGGACGCGAGCGTGACGCCTCGACCGTGTATCTCTGCTCGCCGGGATGATAGACCTTTAAATCCGAAACAGAGTTTTCTCTTTAGCTTCATACGGGTGAGAAGCGATCTGTTTTGCAGTGAGGCCACGGAAAATGTGCTCCCTCTGATATTAGCCTTTTAAAAGAGCGGTGCGTCTTTATGAAATGGAACGTGTGTGTTTGCACAGCCGCGCATCAATATATGTGTTAATATTTGTTTGAACGAATGTGTGTGGGTCCTTCTATTCCACCACCGCATGTTTTCAGGCATCCAGAGACGTTTCACCGCCGCCTCATAGCAGCATCATCGCCGCTTCATCGCCACCTCATCGACGCCCCATAGCCGCGTCATGGCCGCCTCATGGCCGCCTCCTTGCCCTTGTACAAATGAGCATGAGTCTACTGGGAACCCTGAGAGCCAGCAGGGACAGACAGACCTGCATGCTGTGTGTCTGTCTGCCTGCTAATCCTCACACTTCCCATCCCTCCCTCCCTCCCTCCCTCCGAGAGAGAGATCAAGCAAATGAAATGAACACCCATCCCCAGTCGATGGTCTTCCATTTGAAAGCGCGAGGCATTAATGCAACGCCCCTCTGCGCTCCTCCCTCATTCCAAGGCTGAGGAGAGAGTGAGAGCAGGAGAGAAAATGACAAGGCGGAACTCCCGTGGGCTGATGCTCAAATGGTTTGCAGAAAAAAACGCTCTTCTTCGGCCGAGGGATACATTTCATCAGCAAAGAAACACGTCAAAGGGCTTCATACCCCAAATAGGGTCCCTGTCGTTTCTTAAATAATAGAAGACCTCTGCCAGGCTTCACTTTCCACTTGATAATGAAAAAGGAAAGAATACTCGAATGCCATTTTTTGGAAACGGCTTTAGATTCACAGCGACTAATAACATTAAATATAAATATTTTGCCAATATTATTCAGCACCAGTGTGTTTAGTGTGTGTTTTTTTTTAGCTCCATTATTACAGTTATGTGACGGTGGGGGTGTGACCAGGCCCACCTCACGATGTTTATGTTCATGTTCCATGCTAGTAGGAATATTAACGCACCGCCTTTCACAGCAATGTATGTGTTGAAAATCAAAGTCTCCCTCTCTCTCTCCCTCTCTCTCTCTCTCTCTCTAGGTGGTAACTATATTAATCTTCTGACCTTCACTGTATCTCAGTTTTCATCTTCCTGTATTTTATGAAGTGAGAATTGCAAAGTATTTGGCTGTAGAAAAAAAGAAAGAAAAAGAAACCTTGAGTTTTATTCTGGGCTGCGCAAATGTGTCCAATCTCAACGCTGTTGTCCGGCCATCGTTTCTGTCTGGCGTTTTCTCTGGCATGTTCTGTATATCCGAGAGAATCCCTGTGAAGCCGGCTGTCGCTGTTAGTCTATTCAAACAACAGATCGTACACAGGTTATATGAAGGCTTTATGACCCTGAGGGGGAGCGTTCCGCCCGCGGTCTGTCGGCGTTAGGGATGTGCAGCAGCTATATTTGACACCTGTGTCGCCCCGGCCCGACCTTTGTCTCGCTCTTAATCTTATCTTTACACGCGTTAATGAATATTTCTCCACTCCACCAGATGGCGTGACATTTTCGACACTCACAGGATATTTAGAAACTGCTCGATTTTTCCAGTTTTTACTTTTCCAAGCTGTGCTTGGAAAAAACAGGTGCGGTGAATACCTGATTGATTTCAGATTCAGGGTCTGCAGGGACGTTGTGTTCCCACCGCAGAAGACCCAACTCAGTCTGAATGATTTCTAATGCATCCTGCATCATGGCTGCTGGTAAGATAAGATAAGATAAGATAAGATAAGATATACATTTATTGATCCCATTAATTCATTAAATCATACCAATGACCTGTTTGACCACTGGGAGTCTTTTTCTCTTTTTTTTCTAATCACCAACATTAGTCTTAAAATGCTGCACTAATAAGTAAATACTTTCTTTTTATTTGCTGTTTTTCATTTGAAATTTTTTGAAGGTAAAACCACAAAAAAAAATTCTGAACAATGTTTGAAGAATTTTCCGAAGATGGAATTTTTTCTTATCATTTACTATAGAAAGAAAATTGTTGATAAACATAACTAAATTCTATATAAAATTAAATAGATTAAATGAGGTCTTTTTGAGTCTGCACCACTATACAATAAGGGTATCTTTATAAAGCATTTATAAATGGTTTATAATGGGGGGTTGCAAATTAGGTTGTAAACACTTTATAAATCATTAGTTAACGTTTATAAACAGCTTATAACATAGCTCTCAATTTATCAATGTGGATAACTATTTGGCAATATAAAGTTAGCAGTACCGATAAGTGTGCTCACTATTTGGCAAGCATCAGCTCTCTGATGTCCTTTATATCTCATGAGTTATTAATGATTTGTAAGGTGTTAAATACTTAATTAGTAAACTACGTACAAACCATTTACAAATATTTAATAAGAGGAAACTTATTGTAAAGTGTTACCTTTGAGTGTAACTTATTAATTAAAGCTGTAATTACTTACTTTCACTTAGTGTTACCAGTTGAAGAGAAGAACATCTTTTATTTTATTCACTTTGTTTTCTCCTCTTGGTTTCCACCACCATGACCTCTGCCAGCTGTAACATCACACACATTCCCTCTTTTGTGATCCTGGGTAATTTAGTTCCAATTTGTCATTATGGTTCTAACTGTATGCTCAGAATCCTTCAGGTTGATCAGAAACACAGTGAAGGCATGGAGCTACTTATTAGGCACTGCAGGTAAACATTAGTCCTGTCTGTCCAATCAGGAGTTTCTCTTAGTACACTTTGTGGTATTATACTTCCATATATTATACTGCCATGTATTGTAAAAGAATGACCCGCTGACAACAAATGTAAAATGAGGATGCAGTATTTATTTTATTATTTGGAAAATGAGAAGTGCCCAAAGTAAACAACAAAAGATTTTTACAAAGACTCAAAAAATGAATGAACCAAAGATAAAGAGAGGGAGAGAGGGAGAGAGGTAGATGGCTGGCACCAGCTGGTGTTTAAAATCTTAAGCCATCCAAACATCTGCCGGGATGTGAGTCACCTGAGCCACTCAGAGAGAGACCACCTGCACCTCACCACACCTACCCATGTGTCTGCTCTGAGGAGAGGAACAGAGAAAGCCGTCGTCATAATGTGGTACAAATATATGTTAGTGTGGTGACACTACAGGGCACTCGACAGCTGAGAAATTAGCGACCCTTTTGGGAAAAAAGCTCCCCCTTGTGTCAGAATTATACAACCAACCTTTACTATAGTCAATCCAGTTCTTCCTCACACAAAGGTCCATTGGGTTATGAAATCTGAAAATGATCCATCAAATACTTTACTACGGCGGCAGCGAAGAGGATTCCATAATACCCCAATTCTTGCAAAATCTAAATTACTTACTTACTAAATATTACTTCTACTTCTCCTACTTGGATTCCATATTCATAAGCAGGTCTCATAAGCCCCTCCCCCTCAGCCGACATAGTGACCACTGAGGAAGAAAAGTGCCAATAATCCACTCTCAGGTTATTGTATAATGACATTTTTCCTACTTGTTAGTATGAGCACTCAAAGAGAGAATGTTTTTAAAGCAGTATACACGATCTGAAGCACAGACATGACCTTTCACAGGAAGTACACATTTCTACGGCCCAGGTCGGGTGTGTCGGTGCGTCTGTTCTCCCAGGAATATGGTTAGAATTTGATTTGGTTGTCTATCAGGGCTCGTAGCTCGCGGCTAAATTCAAGCCCTGCCTCCCACTATGTGACACTGACGCTGAGTTTAAAATCCAAATATTGGTAAAAACATTGGCGGGTTGAATCCTCTGACAGTCAGATGAGATGTTGATTTAAAAAGAGCCCGCCACTGATTTCATAAATCAACAATAAATAACCAAAAAAGGCCGAGAGCCACATCTGCTTCTTGGTAATAAAACGCCAGCGTGTCTCCTCTCTATTAGATGGTCGTCCCAACGCGGTCCTGAGCCAAATCGCAGCGGCGCTGTGTCGCCAGCACTCAGTCGCTTTCCATTAAAGAACTTCCTGGGGCATCAATAGATGAAATTCCAAGATTGTATCAAAGCAATTATTCGAACCCAGTGTGATGTTTTTTTAAAAAAAAGGAAAAAGAAAAATGAAACGGAGTTATTTTACATTCAAATGAGCGCGAGACGCTGCGGGGTGGTCGGCAGACACATATTGTAAACAGAGAAACAAACAACCCCGGCACTGCGAGACACAAACATAGGATTATGCGTGTATAAACAAACCCTTTACGTTGGGAAATACTCAAAGCGATCCTTTGTTCTTCTACCACCACTCCGTTTCCACGTCTGTGTTCCTAAAGAGCCGGCAGAAGAGTTTGTGTTTGTGGGGAAATGAGAGAGAGAGAGGCAAATCTCTTCCTTCCCGCTATACCCGATTAATTAGTTCCGAGTTATCCATGAAAGTAATACGCTGATAAGGCCAGGAACAAACAGAAGCCAATTACTTGCGTTTCCCTGCGAGCTCCTGAGCAGCAGCGGCGGCGGTGGCGGCGGCGGCGGCTGATGGGAAACATTTAAGGCTGGTGGGTTGATTGGACAGGTGTTAGAAGGCTGCTCTCTCGCCTGGCAGCAAAAAAAAAGCATTTTCATTACCAAACCCAGTTCACACCTTCGTCAAGATGTTTTCATCGATGAAGGGAGATGAGACATTGCGTCATAAAAACTTTAACGACAACGACAACAACAACAAACACAACGGTGATTAAAAGAAGCCTTGGGATCCGTTCCGCTTCCAGCGGGCCTCAAAAACATCCCCGACACATAAAGGAAAAGACATTAACGGCCCGGCGAGGCTCTGCTGACGCTATCGATATGTAACTAGTAGATGCTTTTTCTTACCTCACTCTGCTCTGATCGTGCAGCTGCAACATCGTCAATACATTGATTTTGCCAACGCCGTGCCGCACAGGCGCCCTTTGACCCGGGGGTAAGACTTTTTTCTTCATCAACCCCAGCAGCTGCATTCTTCAGAGCGGTGTGTGATTAAGAATCGGTTAAAAAAGAAGACAAGCCTGTTAATGCATCACGTCTAAAAGCACAGAGTCCGGCTCTTTCAGCATCTTCAGTGACGCGGACACGGATTGGATTGCTTCTATTTTTGTGTCTCATACTAAAATGTAACATAAAACAAAGTCACCCACGGCAAAAACACAAAATGCAAGTTTGAAATGATGATTTTACTCATTAAGACAAAAAGTAAATAACTGTTAAACCTTTAGCTTCAACAACTGCAAGAAAACACTGCTGAACATTTGGACATCAGTCCCCGACATTACTGCGGTGGAATTTTGGACCACTCTTCTACAGAACTGCTTATTGGAGGGTTTTTTATTCAGGTCCAACCAGTGGTGGTTTTGGCTGTGCAGCAGGACAGGTGGGCAGACATCAGGTCTTTCTAAGTTCCATCCTCACACACGCCGATCGTCCTTCAGTTCCTTAAAGTTAATGTTTCTCAAGTGGAGACCTGACATCCGTCCACTTCACTTCAATCAATTCAATTATCATGTAAAACTTGTGCTACGTGTTTAATTGGGTCTCCTGTGTTTTATTATAGATTTCTATTGAATATCTGACCAAATTTAGAACTGACAAATGTGTCCCACTTGACTCAGCCTGTTTATAATATGAGACAGTGGCAGCATGTACGCTAAAGAGTAAGGGGCCAAGGATTGGGCCATGGGGTACACCAAAGGCCAAAGGGGTAACCGGGGATGCATCAACTATGGCTATAGAGAAAGTCCTATTCGATAAGAAGATTTTTTTTCTCACGACTTATTAAAGTAAGGAAGCGCATCGCATTCACCAAAAAATAAAAAAAATAAAATCAGACAGCTTATCTGGTAATTACGAGATAACGTGTCTGAATCTTTTTTTTTACTTGGTATATGCGATGCGCTTCCATATTAAAGCATGTGACGGCCGAAATATGTAACTTTATCCTATCAAAAATAGACTAATAAGGGTCAAATAGTTTCATAAAAACATGCTTCACCAAAAGGTTAAGATAATCTTAATAAAGTTGTCTATTTCATTTAATACAAAATTTGATTTAAAAACATGCTTAACCAAACAACGTGTCGTTTTATGGTTAATTTAAAGCGTCTAAGATATCAAACTAATAAATGCCCCAAATACACAAAGAATCAATGAAACAATTTTTCCATAGTTTTTCTTTATTTGTTTTAAAGGTTAGATGCACAAACGATGTGTTCACAAATATTGGGTCCAACCCAGAGAGTCGCTCAACACAAGACAGAAGAAAATGTGCTCCTTAAATGAGAACATTTTGTCGTCGTCTCTATCCGTTCTTGTAAAACATTATAATCCAGCACGACCGCTCACGTTGTATTTATTTACCCGTCTCAGAGCGTCCTGTTCTTCCTCCTCTTGCAGTGTAGGCGTGTCCGTCCTCGCGGCCATCGCTCACGCACGTGTTTTCCCCTGATACCTGAAGACAGATGAGGACAGGCAGGATTGATTTGTCACCAGAGTGGAGCCTCTTCCAAACTCGGCCGTGTCCTGGGGACGTCCACGGAGCCTTCATGCTGACTGGCTCGCCACTGGATGGAGCTGTCATCGGGAAATAATTGACTGTCAATTATGAACAGAGACAACAATGTGAGTGTCAGCAGGAGGGAAGTAAATCACCATCTGTCTGTCAGACGGCCTCGGCTTCATCCGCTCCCGTCTTCATTCCCCTCGTTCCTCCGTCTCTGCGTCTTTTTTCAACATGGCTCACTCTGACGCTTCTTGCTCTTTCGCAACCTTTCGCCTCCCGCCGCTCCGGTGATATTTACCGTAGCATTGTTTTTTACCTCCCTTGCAACCTTTCCGAGGAGCGGCCCCGTCTATTCACTGTGTCGAGAGAAGTGAGTGAGGCGTCCCTGTTTTAAAGGTCTCCCCCTGTCACCAGCCAATTGTCGACACGTCTTGCTTCGGTCAAGGGCCAGGCGTTCTCGGCGACATCACCCAGGTTACACGTATCGACTCATGTATGTGGTTCACCCCCTTTTATCTCATGGTAGTGAGATCTGAGCGCGGCCGTGGCTCTGAGGCAGTATTTATCCTGCTAAGCTTTATCGAGTTTCCGGCTTTTGTTTGTACTTACAAACGCAACGACAACGCTGTGAGGCAGTCGATCCAAAAGAACCTTTTTACGCGTATTCACTTGTGCTTAATCCACAGTACAGTACATCTCCCAGATATGAAGCTTCGACAATTTAAGCTCTGCACACATGGCAGCAAATACATCAGTTTCGTCATCATGCCGTCGGAGGCCTTGTTTGTTTAGAATGAAGCGCCCGCTGATTGTTCAAACATTTCTCACGGTAAAGCAATCAGCAGACTCACAATCAGAGGGAAGATACCGGCTGGAGCACCGAGAACTTCCTCCTGCAAACAATCTCCTGCTTCTTAAGAACAACAAGCGTAATCCTTTATTCCACCAGTTAAATAAAAAAAACGTTGGCATGTTGTGTTTGGACATTTTCACTTGAATGGGAATCTGTGTCCAAACTTTTGACAGCTCCTCATTTTGGTTCACCTGCTGAAACAGAATAGAACGGAGCCCTTCTGCTGACATTGAAGAAAAATGTGGGCACAAGATAAAAACTCATTCCAACACCTTCATAAGTCGTGATCGTGAGACAACAACTACTTCTCGCAACTTATTAAGTCTTTAATCTAACATGTGGGAACAAGTCATTAAGTCATGGCCAAGAGATAATTACTAATTCCTATGCTTTATTAAGTTTTTTAATTTTTCTCCTTCAAGGGGGATCCAAAGTTGACCATCTGAAAACTGCCAAGACTGCAAGAAGACCCATTTTAAGGGAAGCAACGGTGGCGTCTACGAGAGCGTTCCTTCAGAGCGTTCCTTCAGGGGTATCTTCGTTTCTTCAGGTGGTGCCGGGAGTAAAGGTGTGTCGGGGCTTGTGCATTATTAACACTACATACTACATACTTTTGATTAGCGCTTAGACCTTTCACACTCTGCTGGTGTGAAAGGTCTAAGCGCCTTTTACCGCTGCGCTAATTCCTTGTTTTGACGTTACGGTTAATAAAATGGCATTTTAATTCAACATGAGTAACACTGAGACTGATGAGTCAGTTGCCCAATGCCGGCATGAAAGGCAATCATTTTGCGGACAGAGGAAGGACGTCTAGATTCTTTAACCGTTTTTCATCGCCATGGGAGAAAAAGGTGCTTTTGAAGGCGGGGCCTCAGGTCCAGCATCTGTCAGCAGATACAGGCAGCACTACTTTGAGCAGGTCTCTTAAGTCGTTCATTCTATTATGTGTCTCCCCATCCTCTTCCTCTTTGTCCCCTGGAACATAGCTTTTTTGAATTTCATAGACCGTTGAGACTCTTTGGAAATATTTATGAGGCAGACAATTCTGAACACTCATGAATGCCAACATGGAGGGAAAAAGAGGTTCGCTTTTTATTCCTGCTAAAACTTAGACTGATATGCTTTTGCCACTGGCGTCCGACGGCTTTTTTCTTGGGACTTGTGCGCGGTGTCAGAATTCTAATCAGCACCACGCTCTAGGTTTGTGTATGCTAGAGTGCAGATTCATGAAGGGTGTTCATTACTGATGTTGTGTATTTTTATGAGTCTAAGTCCAATTTGGCGACAATTATCAATTCAAACAAAAATGATAAAATTGACAATGATTGTATTAAAAAAAGGGGGGGGGGGAAAGCCCGGTTTGGACCCTTCCAACCGGGAAACTTTCTTCATCACTGACTTTTTTTTCTTCTTCAGAATTACTAGACTACATAAATGCATTCTAAGATGTTCGCTGTGCATAAACAACAGAAACGAACAGAAATAATCTTGTGTGTTTCCTAATCTGATTTTGGAGAGCAGAAAGAAACCCTCAGCAGATGTTCAGCCTCACTTCGTCGATAGACTAGAAAACGGGAGGTAGAGCTGAGCAGCTGTCTGACTGATTTAATCCACATTAAACTCAAGAGTAAAGGTTAGAACTGGTGGTATAGAGTTCAAGATAAAAAGGCTAAAGGGAGTTTTTTTTTTTTTTCAACATTCAGCTCGAAGCGAGTTCTTTCTCCTCCTCTAGCTTTGAAAACTGACTGGCTGCACAGTTAGCATACAAATGTCAGCGTGACATCTTGGCCAAAAACCTCAAGAAGATACCGGACTACTCACTTCAAGTTCACACCTAGGTTTATACTGTCGTCTCAACAGCAAGGGTATTATTATCCCTGAGACCGCCCCAATCATCTGCGGTGTATAAGCAATTAAATGCGAAGTAATGTCCGAAAACCCTTTTTTTCCCCGTAAAAATAAATCTCCCCTAATAAGTCAAATTTGATCTATTAGAGTGAAATATGATACAAGATAGATGTCCTCAAGTTAATTCATATTCAACCAAATTTGAACTAAAATGGACGGAAAGCTCGATAGTTATGTCCGAATAATAGTGTTCTTTTGTAAAAAAACAAAAAAAACTCCTCTTAGTGAGGAACAATCAACTACGAGAGCAAAATATGATTTAAGGCAGCTCTCCGCAAGTGGATTCACATTCACCAAATGTGGACTAAATCAGAGAAATTATGGCCTGAAAACCTCTGGAGATACAGCTCCCCCTAGTGTCGGAAATATACAACCGACCTTTCCCAAAATCACTCCAGTTCTTCCTTGCACTAAGTGGGTATAAAGCTTGTAATTATCCATCAAATAGTTTTTGAGTTATGTACAAAAATGTTGTATGTTTTCATTAAAAAAAAAAAATCCCCTTATAGAGTAAGTGAATAAAACATCTGCACCAAATTCTAAGTCAATCGGACAAACGGCTGAGAAATGATTGTCCTACCAAAATTTTGGAGACAAAACTCCCCCTAGTGTCAGAAATGATTAACTGACATTTCCCAAAATCAATCCAATTCTTCCTCACACTACGGTCTACGGGGGCCCAACATTTGAAAATGACCCATGTAACAGGTTATGAGTTTTAGCGTTAACACGAAGAATCTGCGTCCGCGGCGGAGGCGATGACGATATCCCCAACTTTTTGAGGATGTAAAAATAAGCTCACAGATACTTCCCAAAATGTTTAAGCAGCATAACTTAAGGAAAACCCCTAACTAAAATTATTTCTGTACCGGACTGAACACCCGTATAGCTGAATAAACTTGCCTGTATCGTGAGTTCATGCCGTTTTCATTCATGCCGTTTTCATTCATACTGACTTCTTTGGCAGCTTCTTCACAAACGGCTTTCCCCTGAGCTTCTCCGCTTCCTCTGACCGGCTCTGAAAATCTGTACGTGCATCGATTCCTCTGTAGGATCTCATGCCCCCCCCATCCGATAAAACGGCTTCAAAATGGTTTATTTCTCATGATTGACTTTTAAAAAATGCTCCATCTTGCCTCCTTTGCTTGCAGACAAACCAACACATTCAGACGCAAGATAAAGTCAAAGTCATGTGGAGGAAATCATGCGACGCTTTGAGTCCATTTGAAAGGGCTTTTATGAAAGCACACTGTCAATACTCTTTGTACCCTTTGAAAGGTGTGCGAGGAGTTGTTTTTTATTCTCTCTTTATGAAAGATTCTGAGTCAGACCCGCAGGATTATCAGTCTTTTCAACGGCAGTAATGGCCTGAAAGTCTACATGTATAAAGAGACCGTTTCCAAGGTGACATAAAGAGAAAAATACAATAAACTTAAATAAAACAACCACCATAATTATTGCACTGGAATGATTTAATGGAACGATCCAATAGTAATTAGATTAGTGTGTCTACGGTAGCATAGCATTTTGCTGACTTCAGAAAATAACCCAATTACGCCATTGCTTCACTTTAACTGCTGCCAAACTCAAGGTCTCTCAGCTCTCCTCTCCGTCTCGGGTTGATAGTTCCAAATATTTCTCATGAATGGCCGTTAAAATCAAACATAACTAACAAATACGGCTCAGTTCTCCGGATGGTGGACCTTCCGTCAGGGTTTCCGTATTGACAGAAATGAATCGAAGAAAATAGACCCACAGACAACCACCGGTCCAACTGTAGGAAACCAGATATATCGTTTTTTTCATTTTTGGATTTATGAGTGTAGCTGGAGGCATGACTGTGGAAAACAGCCTGACCCTGTTTTCTCATCCGAGACGAGATCATTCGGAGACGTTAACATCTGTGGACCTTTTTTGTTTAGTAGAGTTTGGATCTTTTGAGACATCCGGTGTCCTCGGTGGGTAGAAAAGGTGGGACCCCTTTTCTTTTTTTGTGCTCCTTTTTTCAAAAAGTTGACAGGGTATGTTAAAAAAAAAGAAACAGCACCTGTTCATCATGCTGTTTCTCAAAGTGCCTAAGTCACCAAAGATAATTGCATCGTTATCCAAGGTGGCAATCTGTCCAGAAAAACATCTTCACTGCTTCGAGCTATTCCAATAATCTCATAAACTTTTTCTTTTTCTGTGTCTGAGTGCAGCAGAATCAGACAGTTTCAATATTTTAACCTTTTCGGTGTCATGCTCTTTACCCCTGGTTTCATCTGTGGAGTCTGCCACAACAAAACAGAGAAATCCAAGAGCCAATTACTGAATATCCTGATCGGTGAAGATAATTGGGTCTACCTGACTGGCCGGGGCAGACTGCAGGCTGGGCCCGATCATGACCCCGTGAATCCTGTAGAGGTGTAACATCAGGCTGAGGCTGGAGTGATGTGATGGATGAGGCTACCTGAAAGGGTGCAGGTGATATCGGCTAATGCTCCAGGCCGTGAATCAGGTATGGAGACCAAGCATGTGTGAGAGATGAGCATAACAAGGTGGAATGAGCAGTAATACAGGTCGTACTATGAGGACACACATTTGACTGTTCTGTTCCCACCGAGAAAAGAACGCTGGAAAAAGTATTTCTTTGCATATTTTATTTAGTTGGGGTATTTATTAATTTAATATCTTAGCCGCTCCAAATGTACCATAAAATGACTTCTAGTCTGGTCAAGCAGGTTTTTAAACAGTAAAAAAAACAAAACTCAATTTTAAAAGAGTGTTTTTAGAAAACTCTTTGAACCTTAGTAGACTTTTTTTGTTACATCAAGTTGGATAATTCTGTTAGTCAGTCCTCACATGCTATATTAAAAAAAACTTTCTCTGTAGCTATGGTTGATATCTCCTCCTCCGTGGCACCTTTCACCTGTGGTGTCCCTCAGAGCTCCGTCCTTGACCCCTTACTCTTTAGCACATGCTGATACCGGGTTATATTATACACAGGTTCAGGTTCAGTCACTTCTTTAAATAGGGAATAGTGACTCATCACAGAGTTAATGTATTTGTGTGAATGATGTTGTGAAACAGGCCTTAACTTCTAGTTGACTGCGCTGGCTTTACAAACGCCGAGGGACGCGTCACACCCGCTTTGTCACATCACCAAATATAGACACTCTTGGACTATGTCTGCTTCCTTTAACTGATCACCTTGTTGCCTGTTTGTTTCTGTTTCCTTTGTGCAAAATAAAGATCTCTCTTTCTTTATTATATCAGAGTCTGCTGTAGCTTAGGATGTTGAGCGAGGTTAGAACATTTTGGGTTTGACCTCTGACTGCCCCTTAAAGTCTACATGTCATAGACTCTTAAAGCTAGACTTGGAGCCCCAATCTGCTCCTCGAGTGCTTCACGGGGGTCAGCACATAACTCCTCAGGGATGGTCGACTGCAGAGCAATAATTATATACTCGAAAACTCTGGAATGTTACGGAATCATCATTGCCAATGTCAGCAACCGGCAATCCTTTGTGTTAACGCAATAAATCAAAATTAGTTTTATGGACCTTCACCTCTGCTTCAGCATCAATGTCCTACCGACATCTAGATGTCTGACATCTGTAAAACCCAATGATATCAAAGTGTCAAGTGAATGAATGAAGCGCGTTCTGCGAATTGCACTTGTGCATTTCGTCCGGCGTGGGCGTGTCCAAACTAATCCCCCATACCTCCTGCAGTACCGTTACGTAACCCTAGTGGTACCATCACTTAAGAAAAAGTGCAATACATGATGGCAGTGTGAAGATTTATGGTGTCATGATTGAGTGAAACATTATAGTGAAACATTGTTTTTTTTGCCGATACGTTTCTCAGATTTAGGATGCATTTGTGAAAAAAAAAAAAAAGAAATAAAGTTTAGCCATGATTTGTAGTTGTAGTCAGAGTTTATGGTCCGAGCTGACTTTAACTTTTTTTGCAGAAATGTGAACATGCTACACTTTAACAATATTCTGACTCAGCCCCTGTTCCGTTCCTGTGACTTAGATTCTACAAGGTCCATGATGGAGTTATACTTTTAACTGGGACCAGTATCATGCTCAATCAAAAAACTAAACTATTTTAGCTTATTCTGTGCAAAAATCCTAATGAATAAATCTGCCAATGTGGAGACCTCCGCCTCAACCCCAATCTCTGCTCCCGCTATTCGCAGAATGAGTTGGAGTGGAATCAAGCAAATTACTTCACTCCCACTGTTCCAATTGTTAGGACTGAATACTGGGACAAACGGCTTTTTGTGTGATTTCAAATTACTGCTACCTCTTATATGTCATATCGAAAAGCTCAATCTGTATCCCTCCGGTCAGAGAAAGACTTTTTCCAAGCAACTCCCTTCAGTTGATTATTTCAATAGCTGAGGTCAATAGCTTGTCAAGGCTTTACCCCGCCGCTCACCCGATGTTAGCTGGGATAGGCTCCAGCCCCGCCGTGACCCTGAACATGAGCGGTAGATAATGATTCAATGAATGAGTTCATTTCATTTTCAAATCTTCCCACATGTATTAATCATACTTTACTTTGTACAGAAAGCATCGTTTCTGTGACATAACTTCACATTTGATTGAAGGAGTTCAATCAGGGGGATTGCTTGTACAACGCAGGGGATTGGGTGCTTTTCAGGGTGGTACCCTTGGTATCAGGGACGACCGGCGTAGGCCTATTTTCAAAATGCTTTACTGCGTATAACTATATGTGATACAGAAAAAAGGTATTCTTAATTCATCAAAAACATTCTACACTTTTTACCATAAAATGAAAAATCATTCGGTCAAGCATGTTTTTCAACAGTAAAAAAAGAAATAAATATATATATCTATAAAATATCTTCGAGATGAAATTTTGTATCTCGTGGAAAATAGTCAAATTTGATTTGATAAGCTCAATCTTTTGGTGAAGCATGTTTCTAGAAAACTATTAGACACTTATTTTTGGTGGCCCAAGTTTTTTAATGCTTTAAAATGTAATTAAAAAGAACAAAATATCTTATTGAATAGCACTTTCTCATGTCATGGCTGAAATGGAAGGAATAGTGACTCAAAACGTTCTTTAACCAAACAGTTGAGCAGGACGTTAAAATTTTTAAGAAGCTGTTTTTTTAATTCTAATTTGACACCTGACCTTTTTCTCAGGTTTCTCACTGGCATGAAGCGACTTCCTTGAAGGTTTTTTTCACACAGACCACATCTTCTGGACCACTTAGCGGAACCACACCGTTCATCTGGCAGACTGCATGAGAAAACAATACAAACTATCTACTACATTCTCCAAAAACTGTTTCTGTGTCGTGAATCCTCGAGGCTGTTGCTTTAAATCTTGCAGCAGTGGTAGCTGGGAACAGAAGCAGACCTAATCAAGGAGGTTTTATGCGCAGCTCGTTTTTTTTGCTTCATCCCCAAACTGAACTATGTTACTGGAGCTGTAAAACTTCATGTCTTTCTTCGTGTGAGGGCAAGTGGAGGTTTCCAGGGTATTGCATCATCCTTGAGGGAAATACAGTTGACAAGAAAAGCTCCTGCAGAAAAAGACCTGAATAATGTGCGAATAAAACCGGGCTCATGCCTCCTCCATCCATGAATGTAGGCAAGACATGGTGGAAATGATGAGAGATGACTCATCAGTGCTTGAGAGGTACGGAGGAGTCAGACATTCAGCTTTTTTTTTTATAGTTAGTTCAGAAAATGCTACTGGGCAAACGTTTGGAAGCTTGTCACGAATTTATATTTAATGTCACGACAACAAGTCTATTTCCTTTGGAACTTACTTCGCAATTATTTTTAAAACAAACATTGTGAATCCCTCCTGCACAAGTCAGAGCGAAGATCACCAGATGACTAGCAAACCATTTTTTCTCACTCACTGCGTTTGCTGAGGCAAACCCGCTAAAACACAGCAGTATTCTTTTGATCTGCGCTGCTTATTAATTCAATCTGCTGAGCGTCTGGTGTGGAGCATATAGCTTGTTTGTGAAAAAACGTGGAGCATGCTGTTTATTTTTGTTTTGAGTATTTCCCATCCCCGACGACGAGGCATTCGTCTCAGAATGCTTTGTTGTGCTGCGTGTTCGCAGATGAAAACGTCGACTTTTGACTCATTCCTGGAGGAGCTGTTCTTCGGGTGGTGCTGAAGTCACAGTCACAGCTGAGTTCTGCACCAGCAACAATATATACTAGAGCTGTCACAGTTCAGAATCAGACCTCCCTCTGAAGAATGTAGCTGCAAGTAGGATTCACTCCAGACCTGAATGGATGACTTTTTATTTCAATGCCTTTCACCATTTTGGTACGGAAGTGAATGAATACATTCAATACCACGTTATAACGTAATAAGATTCACGTTTTTACATGATCATTTTCACACTATAACTTGATGAATAATTTTCACGTTATAACGGGATGGATCATTTTCACGTTAAAACGGGATGGATAATATTCACGTTATGACTTGATGAATAATTTTCACGTTAAAACGGGATGGATAATTAAAATGCAGGCATCGAGATCGGCACCGACAAGCACGCGCTCACCAAGGATTATTCAGAAACCCTGTTTACATGCTAGGATTGCCTTTCCGAACGTCCTTCTGAAAGCACTCAAGACTGCAAAGGATTGGAATCTGATTGGGAAACGGTGTTTAAATTCAGCATTTTCTTTCCGATTTGGCTTCTTTTCCGGCTCCAATCGGAATTAGGCTGTCGAAGTAAACCCACCTGGTGTCCTGCTCTCCCTCCATGTCAGTTCATCCGTGTCATCTCCTCCATCATCTCCTGATCCGTCTCCTGATTAGACCTCCATTCCAAACAACCATTTATTTTGTACTTTGCACTGGTTTATATTTTGTTTTGTTTTTGGATTGATAAAATCTTTGCTTCTGGTTTATAAACCCTTTGGTAGATCAGACCTCTTTTTCATGAACCTTTATTTTTAGGGCGTATTATCCCTCGACTGTGGTTTGCCTTAAGGTCCAGAATCTTTAACTTATTGTACCATAAAGTGCATATTTTGTTAAAATGGTTTAAAAAAACGATGTTTAAGCCGTGAACACCTTTAGCTAATTGCTGAATCATTTGTAATTCCTATCGAGAAGTAACCTGATTTAAACAAAGTTTATAGTCCATTCAACATATTTTTGGGAGAATCTATGGAATGTTTATCAGACCTACTCAGAGCACCGCCATTATAATCCTCACACACACCTACAGCCTACATGACTCCACTAATACGCTAAGGCTGCAGCGTTGTGATTGAAGTCAGTTCAGTCCTGTGTGGCTCAGTGTGGGAACTATTGAGTTGAGTAAACCTCTGTGTTCGTGTTCAAGAACCGTGACAGTAACAGCACCGAGAACGGTCCTCTCTCCCAAACGTAGTTATGAGAGCGCCGCAGCTACACATTTCAGAGCCGCGACTCCATCTCTTCCCCGAACAAAAAAACCCACCTACAACCCGTGACTCAGTCAGTGTTTGCTTTTGCTTTGAGGACACCATAAGCATCTCAATTACTCTGCCGGTTCTCTCGGTGGTGGAGGTTTTTTTTTCTCGGTTTCTCGGCTCCGTTGTTGCGAAACATAAACCACAGCAGAAAAAACAAAGTTTTAAGAAAGAAAGGCCACCCTTCCTTTCTGGTTTATTTTGTCATTGCATTTGAACATTTCTTTATTTGTACTATGTACATGTTGCCTTCACACAAGATAGGAAAAAAAAAAAGAAGAAAGATTCCCCAATCAATAAATTAAATGTTTTCTATCCTTTTTTTTTTTCTTCTTTTCTTCAAATTTGGCTTAAGCACACGACACAGGGCAACGTCGCCCCGGCATTGAGGAATGCATTCAGCGGATGACATAGTTGCTTGGATGTGTACGTCACATCATCACAATGAGAACAAAATATCAACAGCATCAAAACCCACATTCTGTTGCGACACATCGCAAAATACCAGGTCGCCAAAGATAGCCGGATAGAAATACAGCGTTTGAATGGGACGCCACAAAACACAAAGCATGTTCATCATTTTCAGCAGTGGAACCTTCTCCAAGAGTTGAGAGCAAACATACAGAGTCTTTGAGTATAGTTACAAGTGACGATCAGAACGTGTGCACACACTGATGTGGGATCAGTTAACGCCGGACAAGTGTTGAGGAAGGGGTCAGAGGTCATATGGCCAAACATCTTTGTGACGACCAGCTTTTCACGTGAGCAGAAATTCAATGAGGGGGATTTTCGGGCTCCAGTTAAATACCTAGAAAAAAACTTCCGACTGGATGTTTACCTATAAAGGCAGTAAATATAAAAATGATTTAGGGCATAGCTCAGGGGAAAAACGTGGGAAACTCATCATCATCAGCACGACACAACCGGCCCGCATGTTTATTTGAAAACGCTGGAATGTCTCAACTGATTGTTTACTTCCAGGCTTTGACAGCGACCTGCGACAGCAAAAGTGGCTTGTTAGTGAAATGAATGCGGTTGTGCTATTTTCGGGTTACGCTCCAGAGGCTACACGCTCCCTCGTTAAAAAGAGGAAAAAAAGAAGAAAAAAATAAATAATTACAGGGAGCTAATTGTGCACCATAAATGTCAGGTATGACTAATGTGAGAGCTGTGAAGAGAAATGGGTTTAATGTCACCTTTGGAGGCTTTAGTGCTTGAAATAATATCTACCAGTCTACTGCATAGAAAAATGCTCACCGACAATCGTAATAGGAAATAATTAACAAGCCCTTCATACAAAGACAATCAGGGGATTTTTTTTTTCCGGCGTCAGTCAGCCTTCCCGTGACTGTGAAAGGAACACGTGGAAATGTGTCCGAGCTTTATTATAAAGGCTTCTTTTTTCTTGAGCTGCAGAATTTGGTTAATATGTGCTCAAAAAGAAGTTGTAAATCCAATCGGTCATGCAGAGCGGAGAACTGCTGGCATGCAAAGAGTAACTGATCGCAGCAGAATTCAAAGCTGCCAGACTTTGTTTATTTGTGCAGCCCTGAAGGATATATTATCTGCCTTTTCATGACATCATCGACCTGATTTTTTTTAACTCCTTTTTTTCTATCTTGCTCATCGCTAAAGGCCGATGCTTCATTTTGCGCGGTGTTATCGGAGGCGGTGCTCTTATGGGAGAGAATTTCTGACTATCTGGCCATCTGACGTCTGTGCTTTTACTTAGAAAGGCCGTAAATAAACATTCCTTAAAGCGCGTTTGATCAAGGTGCCTTCGGACAGCAGGGGACACAAAATGGGACAAATAGGAAAACAAAACATTTTCATGTACCTCGCCGAACCATACCTGGCGAAAAACATTTTTCCTTCGATTTCAGGGCTTGTCTTTGATGGATGGACAACTGCTCCGAGATTAAAAACCGGCCTGAGGCTCCGATCAGACTCTTATAAACCGCGCCCATTAATTCTCTTCAAACCAGGATTAAAGGGCCTCAGATTATATTTGAGCTTTATTCTTTATTGTCGTCAAGAGTTCTGTAGTTTCTTTCTAAAGTCTGTTCAGAAATCCTCAGCTCACGGACGGACGCAGAGTTGTTTTTGTGTCTTTTTGAAGACAGTCATGGGTGGGAAACTGTGATGACAGGAGACGGTAAGAGACGGGCTCCACAGAGAGGCTACGACTTCCACCGCAGCTCAGATAACAACAACAACACAGTTTTGACTTCAAACCCCCCTCCAAACTCAGCACGTAATACACCGATTAATCCAGGGAGTTCTTCTTCTCCTCAGTGGTTCTGTCAGGTGGCCAAAAGAAGAAGAAGAAGAAGAAGAAGCCAACAGGGGTTTACGGCGACTGGACTCCAACGCGGACCACGTCCATTATTCTGTCTGTGTACCAACAAAGAAATAACTGTTCCCTCCGTTCTCACCCTCCAGCAAGAGCTTGACCTCTCTTCAGTCACTTGGCTGACAGCGGGCCTGCTGGGAGAGGAAGCTGAAAAGAAAGGAAGTTAGAGGCGAAAGCTGTACATCCCTAAAAAAAAAAAAAACTTTCCTTGAAGTCTGTAGGAAGGAGGCCCTTCCCAGGAGGGAGTTGTTCTCCTCCTCAGCTCCCACAAGGCGTCCGGAGGGAATGTGTGGCAGCTATATGTGCCCCGGTTTAGAGAGGTAGGCGATGAGAGCTACTACGACCCCCACATACACGCCAGTGCCTATGGTGATGGAGAGGGCAGCGAGGAATAAAGCCCTCCGGGAGGCAATATTGGCCAGTGGGAAGTCACCTTTGTTCACCGCCTTGGTGGTCTGGAGAGGAGAAACAGACAAGAGAAGAAAAAGAACAGTCAGCTACCTTTTAAGGAACCACAGGAGAAAAGGTGACCCATTTCTCAGATCTATAATTAGAAAAGATGTGGAGTACGTCTTTAGGAGGATGGTTCCGTTGACTGAGCGACTTGGCGTAACCCGGGAGAGCTCATCACGCATGGCGGGGGTAAAAAAAATGGCAGTTCAAAAATGTCAAGGACTAAAGGGTTTGGTCATATCAGCTGCTGGCACTCAATGATGAAGGACACATTCTCACTATGTGGGAAAAAAACAACTAAAGTCCAACAAATAGTAGAGATTAAGATATAAAACATTACAACACATGTTTGAGGAGATGTACGAGATTCTCCCGCCCCTTCAACCCAAACACCTATTCGGTTTTTGTGTAACACAGTTTATGTTCGGTTTGTATGGAATTCTGTATTTCTGGTTGTTGTTTATTTCCTTTGTATTGTCTAATATATGTGAAAATAAAAAAATAGAAAAAAAACTAGAAAAAGAGATTAAGATCTCAAACGGTACAGAAAAAAAATTTAAATAAAATATGTAGTGTACATTTTAACATCTTTGCCAAGTTTAAAAAAAAACATGAAAAAGGATTTCTTTGCATATTTTATTAATTCATTTGATATCTTAGACACTCAAATTGTTTGGTCGAGCATGTTTTTAAACGATATAAAATCTGATTCATGAAAATTAAATCTATTTGGCTTATTATTAGACTTTTTTGGTCGTATCAAATTAGTGAGTCCTCACATGATTTAATCCTACTTATCGAATAAGACTCTCTCAAGTAACCTTGGTTAATGCCTCCTCTTCGGTGGCACCATTGACCCGTGGTGTCCCCCAGGGCTCCATCTTTGGCCCCTTACTCTTCAGCATAGACACGCTGCCACTGGGTCTCATATAAACCGGTTCAGTCACATTTTTCCATCACAAAAAGAGACTCAAAATGTGCTCAATCAAACGGTTGAGCAGGACATTAAAGAGTTAAAAAACATGAGCCCGTGACGAACTGCTGCTTGAGTGTGTTTTATAGCTGTGACCCTGGTGCCTTATACTGTATTTAAGGTTATAGTACATTTTTACAACCCACTACAGGCGTATATAGATCCTCTGTGGTGTTTTTTTTTTTTTTAAACCAGTCTGCTTAAATAAGAGTTGCTTCTGAATACGCCTGCAGCGTGAGTCAGTCGAAGATCATTAAACAACAGAATTTATCTGCATCAATCGCAGTACTGTCACAATATGTGGCTCTATAAAAACAAAACAAACTACTTTAAAAGAACCATGTGAAGTTCACACTTAATCATGAGGGGGAAAAAAACCAAACAGAATCTCGGCTCATTATGTTAGAGGAGCTTCGCCCTGCAGTCTTCCTCCTCTGACGACTCACTTTCCGTTCTTCAGTAATGACTCTGGACCTCAGTGTCATTACTGACAGCGAGGGTATATCCATGAAAAGCCCCCAATCCCCCTTCGTTGTATTAGAAATCCCTCCTGAACTAAAATGTGAAGTTATTTCAAAGTTATTAGTAATTTCTATTTTGGAAAATAAAAGCATGCCCCTTAAATTGAGTAAATTCTGAATCATTAGATCCAAATATGAGTAGAATATGATATATACACGATAAATGTCCTGGAGTTGATTCATATGGACCAAATTTGGACAATCAGACTGAATATTTTAGAATTAATGGCCCACAAATTTTTACCAATACAGCTCCCCCTAGTGTCAGAATTATACAACCAACCTTTCCCAGAATCGACTCAGTTCTTCATCGCACAACAGTATATTTAGGTATAACATTTAAAAATGATGTCCGGAAAACAGTGTTAAAAAAGAAGAAAGAAACTCCCCCTAGTGAGTAAACTAAGAACTACTGGAGTAAAATACAATATTTACAAGATAGATCTTGAGTCGAATCATAAGCACCAACTTTGGAACATAACAGAACAACGGTTGAGAAATTATGGCTTGAAAATTTTGCAAATTAAGCTTTTCCTAGCGTCATAAATAATCAACTTAACCTTTCCCAAAATCACTCCAGTTCTTCCTCGCACTAAAGTCTATGTGGGTCCAAAATTTTAAAAGGATCCATGATATGTATTTTTAGAACAATGAATGGGAATCGGACCTGCAGACAACTTCTGAGGTGATTTTACTGATTATGAAGTAAAACAAACCTTTTTTTTGAACGAGTTCAAAAAAATCTCACATTCAATTCATTTTTTTTGGTTTCCAAATTTGGTTATTTATGACTTTTTTGGGTGGATGTTCATTGCATATTCATGTATTCCATCATTGTTTTGGTCTCTGATGAAAGTTCTATACAGGTTCTGGATTTTGTGTTTTATTTTGAAAGTATTTTTTTACCCCGTGGAATTTCTCTTTCCTGCCTTCATTGCTTCCACCTGTTGTCCATCAGCTCTTTGTATTTAAATCCACATGTTTCTGCTCCTCTCTGTTGGTTCTTTGGCCTTTCCCACTGTGCTCATGTCTTTGTCCGGGCCACGTTCTGGTTTCCCTCCTCACTGCTGGGGTTCTGCTCTGAGGAGAGGAAGATCGTTTCGTTTCGACTACTTCTCCTCGGGATTGTTCTTTGTTTGGACTTTTTTTGGTCTGTTTTGTTATTCTTTATTTTATCTGCATCTGCTGAACCTCAGAGTATGTTTATGAGGTATTTCTGTCTTTTACTTGATGTTTATTTTGTCGTTTAATACTTTGACTTGTTCAATCGCTAATACATTGAAGATTTGTCTGTTTTCTGACAGAGAATTCTTTTCAGAGAGATTATTTTCTTCATTTGCTTCATATTTGCTTCAAACTATTGTTGTTATATCAGCCTTTGAAAAAACACAATCGGTTGCCTTTGTCACACTGCAAGATTAGCTTTTATTTGGAATAACTGTCGATTCAAACTCTGTTTTTTGATCAGTGCCAACCTTTGTGGGGAATTCCGTCGCTGACTCGACGCCATTTCCGCGTCCACCAGCTGCTCTCTGACGCCGCTCCTCTGCCGAACCCATCAGGTAAGTTTAGAGTCTGTTTATTTCTATCTCTGCTGTAAACAGCTGCCTGCTGTAGCTGAAAATTACGACACTGAAAGCAGCAAGAGTGACCCATCTGATAAAATCAGATCATAAAAAAAAATTAATGACCTGACAAACTATTTCATGCCTATGGGCGCTGCTCTTATGATGCTGATGTATGCGGCGCTCCACACTAACTTTTTAAAACTTGTCACTTCCTAACGTTTTATTTTTTGGTGAGTCAGCAAATAATATGCTGTAGGTGGGTCGTTTTTCTCAGTTCCCATTCCCTATGATACTTCAGAAACTGGAATAATGTAGATTTCTTGTACACAGCAATGACATAATTTGGTCTAAACCTCTTTTATATTATATGAAAAACCTTAACATTTTCAAATAATTAGCATAAATTAAAGTTGGATCACAAGTATTTGTGGCTAAACTGATTTTAACACACAAAAAACCCTGACAGACATGATCATATATGAGGTAACTTTTACGGCTGTAATCAGTTCTCATCTGGTTTGGTTTTATCTCCTGATTGTAAAATTAATCCGGCAGCTAGAGCTGGAACCGCTGGAACTCTACAATAAAGAAGGTGAAAAGGAAGAGAGAGATTTCTAGATTTGATAAAAACATTTTGTGTTGTTGCGCTCACAGTGCGCCAGTTACCCGTTCGAGGTCCATTTAGCTATTTCCAGCAATGAACCCACCCCCCTCCTCCCACCTGCACCATACTAAGGTTAGTTTCATGATTTATTTTATAATGTATTAGATAGTGTTTAGTAGTCTCAGACGTTGGATTTCCATTTTTTTGAGTGTAATGTGGTTATTTGGGGTTATTTGGGGGTCGTAAGGAACCAGTTCATTTTTATCTATAACTTCTTCCATTGCTACAACGTCGGTTTGCTATATGGTCGTGCACCATGGAACGAATTAACGACCAAGCAGAATGTCCTTCTGCGTATATACAGAATATTTCCAAACTTGGAGTAACACTAAAATTCTAAATTCTTGGTTTCTGCTGCCCTCACATTGTCCGGCATCGTGCAAAAGCACAACAATGTAACAACATGTGTGAAAATAAGTGGTTTTTATCCACATAATGTGTGAAAAGCATCTTTTATATGAACCAACTTCCTTCCCATGATGGAACTGGGAGAGGAGAGAGGCCCATTTTGTTGTTTTCTTTTATACAGTCGAATAGAGGTCAACACATACACACACACACACACAGTAAATGACTGACACTGTAACATTGTTTGGACCTCGTATTGGCTTTTCAATTTCCCATCTCCATTGTCCTCAAAACTCATTTCTGTTCCACCTTGATGCTGCCACATACTAATTTGTAGTTGATGAGATTCGTTGGTGAAAACATTGCAGCGTTCTGCTGCATCACAATCATATATTCAAACTATAAAGATGTACGACGTTTGCACCAATGTGCTGAATGCATATCAGCAGGGTCAGAAATAAAGTGCTTGTGTCATTATTCTGCTGAATTCATTCTCAAGACGATGAAGCTGATGTCAGGGACGTGATGAAGCTGACATCACAAGATCCGTTCGATGCCCGCAGAATGTGAGGCTCAGAAAATCTGCGAGGCCGTCGGACACTATAACTCTTTCCCACTGAGAGGAACCAGCTGGCCCATTTCTTTTCTGGTACGACTCTGCTGTGGGGATAGCCTGAGGTAAATATAGCCCAATTTGACGAGCTCATCCGACACACATGATCCTGACCCAGATAAGTCAAGTTTGGAACAGGCGACTATTCTGTCATCAGGTACAGAGAGTGATAATTAATCCTAACCGCTAGAGATGTTAAGAAGCCACTGACATGCAACTTGACAATATATCTTTAAAACTCACGCGCCTGTGTCTCGTTTTCCATGAAGGAATATAAGGGTTAGGAAAAAGAGAGGAAGATTCTTTTTTTTTTTTTTTTTAAATATTTCATTTTGAGCATAAAGTCGAAGTATGGATTCTTATGACAAGCTAAAGCCACAAGTCTAACCATCAATGGTTGTTTTGATGGTTTTAGTCGCTAGCTTGTGTGGATGGAGGCCCTACGGACAAAACAGCCACCCTCATGTAATTTCAGACTCCTTCATCACAAACATTTTTTGCAGAAATGCAAAATTTGAAAAAAAACTTCCTCTGATTTAGTTTGACTTTTTTCTGGACATTTCGACTTTTTTTCTCAAAATGAAATATGCAAAAAAAATAAAACTTTTTCTTCTTATGCCTGGTCCTAATACTCCTCCTTCCGTATCTTACAGATGGTTTATATGAATAGTTAACATTGACTGTTTATCAATAGTGTCATTTGAAATCGCTGCTGAAGCAAACGGAACTCCAATCTAAACTCTGCTGGGCTCGGCACTGTGGATCTACCTGTAATAACACGATGGGTTGATGAAGATTTCTAAGTGTATGGACGTACAACTGGACTGCCGACATCTGAGGTTCGTAGCAGCACTGCTTGTACTACAACACATCTTTGAGAATGGGTTTAAAACATGAGCAGTAGAATCAGTGTCTTCATTCAGCTCTTCCCTTTATGGGTCGCTAAAGCAGGTCATATTGATTTGGCATAGGTTTTACGTTGGAGGCCCTTCCTGCTACAACCCTACCATTTATATGAAGTTCACGGTCTTGTGACCGCTGTTTGTCTGGGCTACAGCAGAATCGGTGGCTGTGGGACGTCTTTTCCTCGTTCAATTATAACGAATCCTTGTAAGATGAAGACTTGCTTGTAGTTTTGGGTTCTGCACTCACAGAAAACATAATCTCAGTGGCAGGGATTCAGTATTAGTGCACGGTCAGCATTCTTATTGTGAAAGGGGGCGTCTGCACAGAGATAGTAGTCTCTGATGATTATCTAAGTACATACTGGAAGAGACTCGTACAAACACAATTCATGGACGGAGACGTCTTTTGTGTGCAAAACACTGGGCAAAGCAAAAAGCACAAACACCATATTATATTTGTTAGTAAGTATAAATGCAGAATATGCACTTGTCTACTTTAGTGGGATGAGATTTTCAGTTCTTGTACACAACTTAGCATGTGAGTAATGTAAAGGCTTGTCAGACATTTCTGAGACGTATCCTTTTGTGGACAACAACCAAATGAGTGAAATACTGAAGAAACTGACTATTTGAATCTGTGAGTATGTTGCTATGTATGTTTTATAGGGCAGTAATTTGGATGAATGTAGCCTCTTTATCTATAAAATAATGAATGAATAAATTAATTAGAAAAAAACCTAATGTGGCAAACGCATTTTTTCTAAACCAATCTGTAATGGAGCTCGCCGCCACATGAGCCTGGTGCACTCTCCAGGCAGGTGAAGCTCACTCATGTCCCTGAGGAACACCTCCTAGCTGGCAGCTGACCATGAACAGTTTGAGGCTGCAATGCGTTTTTTGCGAATGTAACAGGAATATTTTACAAGCAGATCGGTACAAACTCCCGAGTAGATGTTAAGGGACCGATTTGCGTGATTGGAGTGGAGCAAGAAGTTTTGCACGATCGTCACCATTCACCCCACTTAAAAAAAGCAAACATCATTCTGGACACCTGGCTGTATGTGAATCAGGATCCAATAAGTCTCCTCATTATATTGTGAACTGTTCAAACTTCAACATCAAATAAAGAACGTTGCATTTACTTCATTCATAGTTGATAACGCAGTAAAATATTGGAGAGAACAGTAGATTGTATCGTTCCCGAAAGGACCGGGCATATGACATTTACATAAGATCTACTAGACTAGTCCTTAATTCCTCCTTAAAGGATTACAGTGGGCCAGAAGAGTCCGGCTCCTTCAATAAATACCAGCAAATCCGATTCATTTTTCATGTTATGCAGCTTTCTGCCCCACTCTCACAAACTTCAATCATGATTTTCACTCTCCTGATAAAGTCAATCCATGGCCTCACCAGTAAAAATGGGGTTGTTTTTTTTATTTTTTTATTGTTGCTACACGGACAGATTTGATGTGTGAGCTGCTGGAGAGACCAAAGTAAGGTCCCGGAGCAGATGAACCTCGCAACATTATGTTCATTCAATAAGAGTTCCCTGTGTGCAAGAACAATGTTTGCACGTCTAGTTCTTGGAGTCAAGAGGAACAAAACGGCCTGAAACACCGCCGGCTTCCTCAACCTGTTTTTTTTTCCAGTTCTCTTGTGTTCGTATGCATCAGAGAAGTCCTGTCGTTAAACTAGCAGTTACTAGCCAGCTACATCGAGTGAGACTGAACACGGCGTCTTCTTTTCTTTCACACAGAGCATCGTGGACAAAGTTGGATTATGTGAAGTCTTGCTAGCTGAAGGACGAATTTTTATCAGTAATTTCTTTTACTACTGAAACTAGGCCTATGCTGGCATCCCCGGCAGCAAGGGTTAGGGAAAATTACTCCCCCTAGTGAGTAAAATATGATATATACAAGAAAGATCTTCTTGAGTCGATTCATATGCACCAAACTAAGAGTAATCGGACCATGATTGCGGAATTATAGCCTGAAATTTTGGAAACATAGCAACCCCTAATGTTTAAAATATATAAACGACCTTTCCGAAAAATAACTGGTTCTTCCTCGGACTTATGTCTATCTGGGTATAAAATTTGATCATCCACCAAACTGTTTTTGAGTTATCGCGTTAACACGAAGGATCTGAAGCAGGGTTGACGATTCCATAATATCCTAGACGCTTCGTGGATAAAAATGCTGCAATTACAGGATTTTTTACATTGTGCATCATGTGTTTCATTGGTGCCAATGCATCCTACAGTCCAAGAGAGTCTTCAGAATGTCCAGACAAGCTCCTCAGAAGGTCAGAATCCATACAAAGGGTTTGCATTCACGGCTGCTTCTATGCCCATCAGTGAACAAAGCTCGACAACGGAGGTCACGTTCGAAATTTGGGTTTCAGTCCGACTTTAAAAAATGACTGAGCACATTTTTTTCTTCTTCAGGCTGATATACAGCATTATGCCCCCAGCAAGGTCTCTGGGAAGAGAAAAAGTCCTGAAGAGAGAGAGAGTCACGATGTGACATTGGACAATTGAATTCTTCCCATTCTGACGGTACAAACAGATGAAGGGCACATGCCGGTCATTCCGTCTCTCCAGAATCTGTTAAAGAACGTTTTTGATTTTGTTTTCCGCCGTATGACAATAGATTATATAAAAGCATGTTATTATGACTCAATTATCAAAGTGATGCCGGACTGTGGACAGAAGAGATGAACATAGCGGAGTGAAATTTTTTTTTGTGTTTTGTGCTCTATAGCTTTTTGTGTATAACACACCAAACTACACACGTCGGTGTGAGACTATTTTTCTCCAATCCCCTTGAGAGGAAAATGGATGGAAGCGTTGAGACTTTATCTGCGCAACCTTGACAAAATGATTGAAATGTGGTGTCATAGAATGAAGATAGCATCTCAGCGGGAGCTACACAGCTAGAGACTTTTATGCCGACTCACTCTTGGAAGTCAAGTCAGCACTTATGGAAGCGTTTTTCTTAGAAATAAAGAAAACGCAAAGTTTCTGTCTCTCTCCTCCTCTCTGTGTTTCTCTGCAGAGACACCCCTCTGGCAGACAGACATGCAAATACATAACCTGTTTCACAATAATTAGCTCTTTCATTCGCATCCCTAGTGACGACTTATTGCTGTAAGACAACTTCAGGGGAGTCTTGTGAGCGTACCATGAAAGGAAGATCTGCAGCTCTTCTGTTCTCCAGCGCAGATGTCAGGATGGAGAGAAACACTTCCCAGCGTCTCCAAACAAAACACTCGCACTATTAGTGGCAATCACTGAAACGCTTCTCAATCAAATGCTCCGAGCTAATTTACACACTGTGTGTGTGTGTGTGAGCCCTGAAACTGAAAGAAGAACTTTTTACCATTAAGACGTTACACAGACTTAATGACATCGTCTTGTACAAATAGGATACAAGCAATTCAAAGGAGGGATATAATAAACCCTTTAATGTTTGTTTGAGCTCATTTTGAGTCACCACATCATATTGAATAATGTGAGCCACTAAACTGAACCGGTTTATAATATGAGCCGCCAGCATGTAGTTGCTGAAGAGTAAGAGGCCAAGGATGGAGCCCTGGGGGACACCCCAGGTAAAAGGGGCAACTAAGCTTTCTTACTAAAGCCTGTGGGGACTTACTGAACATAATTATGTAACTTCATATGACACAGAGATTTGAATGGGGGTCAATTAGTTTTCTACAGACATCCTTTACCAAAAGGTTGAGCGACTCAAATTAAAATGGACTTCTTTCCAATCAATACAAAGTTTAATAATGAACCAATCATATAAGATTTCTTTCTTTTCCATTTAAAAACATTCTGGACCAAAGAATTTTGGTCCTTTTTAGAGAGAACTTGGAGTGTCTAAAATATTTAATCAATAAGTGCCCCAGAGAAATATGCAAAGAAATAATATTTTCTTATTTTGATTTCTTGGTGAGAACATTAAAGGGTTATTAACCCTTTAATGTTCCGCAGCACTTTAACTGGGTGTGACCCTCCAGTGGAATAAAAATACTATCGATCTGCCATCCACAGACTCCATTATGTCACTGTGGCTAATCTGATTGTTTGTAAATGCCCCCGCAGAAAGTGATAGAACTGATGTCATTTCTAAACCCTCCTCCCAAACTCATTCTCATGCCCCTCGTTTAATTCCACCATCCGTCTGCCCACCCTGTCTGCGCAGGCAGAGGGAAGGAATGATAAAAAAAAAAACTTTTTTTATCATTAAGCAGACCTTTTCTCTAAAAGTATTTGACTTACATTTACGGCACCACAACATATTTACGTCTGTGCTGACGTTACATCGGGATCTGAGTCAGTGTTGGAGATGAACGTTTTCTCCATGACTCAAAGGGGACGACACAGACGTCATTAGAGAGTGTGACAAAAAACAAATATATATATATTTCTTTATTTCTTCACTCTAAATTTTCTACAATGACAGCTTGTTTGGTCAAGTTTGTTTTCAAGCATAAAGAAAACCAAACTTATTGAATAATTTAACGATGAAATTTAGCATTTCATACTGTTCAAACTAAATCCCCCCCGCCTACGTATTTCTGAATAAAAATGTAAATGCTGCATATACTGTATACTCCATATATAAACAGGAAGTGAAGGGAAATTCTTTAGTTTTACAATCATTTTGTATCAAGCAGCAACTTTCTATATTTGACTTTACTATTCTTGAGATTGCATCTCCTACAACACCGGAGCAGAGTATTATGCTTGTATTATTTATATATATACTGTAATCTATCTATCTCTATCTATCTCTAGCTCTCTCTATCTCTCTCTCACTCACCACACACATGCAGTAGATTTGTGGAGTTTCACACAGAAAATCGGATTCCAGACCGTTTTCTGCTAAATACATAGACTTACATGCAAACTCCTGCTGGTTTAATTGATTCAGCTACGGGGCTCCTGCAGCAATCTAATAAAAATGAACACCAGTGAATTGGGTTATTGAGTGATAAAATGAAGCATACTCGTATCATATCTTTTCTCGACTGCTCGTGGACAACACCCGCTAAAGACGGGAGATTGGCAGCAAAGCCAACCATCCCTACGCGCGGCCATCGCTTCCCCATAATTACCCAGGAAGAATCAAATTAGCTCCTGACAAGATAATTCACTGACTGCCTTAATCTGCCTCGGACTATTTGTGCCGGCAGATAAGACGGCTAAATGCTTGAGCTTTTGATAAGAATTTATAGTCAAAGGCCGAGTAATTTCTGGGAGAAGCTGGAAGTCTTTCTTCTTGCACACGTGTTTACTCACGTGGGCTTTTTAACATACGCAGCATTTTTCATGGCTGTGCCGCTGATGAGTCTTTAACAAGCTGAGTCCTTTCCCACTAATTGTGTTCGCAAAACAGACAGAATAGATTAGAGGTAAGACGGGTAGTGATTCCCTTTGTTTGAGTGACACACCGCTATCGTTAAAGGTGTTTCCTTCAGAATTGAAACGTTGCGGAAATTCTCTGGGAATCAATGAAGCACCCTTTGCTGATGTCTTCAGCTGAGGGCACGATGGAATATTAACATTAAATTAAGTATCTTTTGAGAATCAAAGAACCGGGAGCTCTCGCCGCGAGTGGAGGAAACGCAAACTCGCGAGTTTTAAAACCAAAATATGCTGCAGAGGAACAACCCGAAAACATTTGGGGCAACAAACTTAATCGGTACTGTTTAAAGTACTGGTCACAATATCAATCGACACCAGGGAATATAGCAAATTTCAAGAAGCTAACGCCGGCAGAGCGGCTGAAGCTAGCAAGAGCGCCGAGCCAGCCTCAGGGTGGGTAGAGTGGCCATCCGTCCGGTTTTGAAACACCATGTCCATCCACCAGCGAGCCTTGAGCCGGACCCTTATTTGTCCTCCTTTTGACTTCGAATTTTCAGAACCTCTTAATTTATTCGTAAAAGGGCGATTCGGAACTCCGAAAATGCTGAAGTGTGATCAGCAAATCAAATAAATGTTTACTGTCCACATGTGCAGGAGAGGTCGCCAACGTAGCTGTCGGCAGCGCATTGCATTGAGATGTGCTGCATGATGCGTTCAATGTCTCTTCAGGAACAACTAGTGTTGGACGAAGCAGAAATGTAACATCATCCAGATGTGTTCAATTGTAATCTTTTAAAACGTAGATTTTGGCGAGAAACGTTTAAGAACGTTTTTTTACAGGATCAATTTATAGATATGATAATATCAAATCAATATTAGAAGTAATTGTGAAAAATATAAATAAGAAAAAAGACGTTACCTTTCTTGGTGTCCCCCCCCCGGACTTAAATGATATTTTTGCCCCTGCCCACAATATTATCTCAATATCGAGATTGAAGTATTTGGTCAATAATAAATCTCTCTTGCTGAATCAGCCAAAATTGTATAAGTACATGTATTTGTATATGTACTTATACTGACAATGACTGTTTTAAAACTTCCAAGAAAAAAAGAAAAATCGGAATCAGCCAAAATTGGAATCCGCTGGTCAGACTTCATAAAAATCGCTAATCGGATCGGCTAAGAAAATTGCAATAAGGGCGCCTCGAAAAAACCCCAAAACGATGTAAGATACTGTAACATCACAGATATTTCACAAGAGAAAGCATTTCCAAAACTGGAGGTGATGGTTCACATATCAACAGCAGAGATTCTCCTTCAGTTTCCGTTCAAACCTTCATCAAATCTCATATTTGAACAAACATTGTAAAAACAAAGGCCAACACGCTCAAGCGATGTCAAATATTTATCCAAATCTTTGTCACTGAAGGGCGGAACTAAACAAATGAGTCTATTAATGTCAAATTCATCTGAATGAAGGAAGGTCGACTTTAGTCAAGCTCTTTTAGCCGAAATTGTCTTTCAGATTCTTCTTCCATTATTAGAATTTCAAAAATGCATTCTTAAGTTCTTCCTCTTTTTATCTCTGACCTTCCAAATTCAAGCTCCACCTCCTTAAGGCGGATCATTTCTCCAGGAGCCGATTCTCAGCTCCTTACCGCTTTAACAAAAAACAGAAAGTCATCCTGAAGAAAATACCATCTTCTGGAGGACACGATGTGCTCTCATGCATTTCTATCCCACAGATTCTGTTTTTTCAAACTGCACAGTGTGTGAGAGCTCATTACCTTTAATACACAGCACACCTGTAATTGGGTCCGTCTTTTATCATCATTAAACCGCCGGTAGTTCAAAGGCCATCTCTCAGACGGCGCCTTGAAGTATTCCAAAAAGGCAGATTCCAGCATGTTTACAGAGCATCCAGCAGCCTTCACGCGCCGGCCTTGGGTTATTGATGGGTGGCTCAGTAAAACCCGGCTGTGCGTCGGCAGCATGATATCAGCCGTGTGTTTGTTTGTCAGCCGGTAACGTTCCGTGGATGAGTCATACTACTCCAGATAAAACGTACGAGCTGTGTAAAACATAAATCAAGACGCTCTGGTGTGCTCTAGCCTCTATGACATATTGAAAACAGTATGAGGACAGATATATTTATTTTTTAAATAAGCCTATTGGGAATTTGATTCCAGTAACTTGTGGGATGGATGGAGCATAAAAAAATAAAAATAAGCAGAGGTTTGGAATCCGTGAAGAAGACCTGTTTGATGACAGTTTCATGATTGCAAAGGAGACGGGCGTCCTCAAAAGGTTCACAAGGTTCTGTTTTTGCTGGACCTTAGCAAAAACAAGAGGCATTATTCAGCAGCCTGTGTGAGAGAGTGTTTATACGTGTGTGTCCTCACCCCCTGTGAGAAGTAGAACGCTGCAATCCCCAGAGGCCAGAAACAGCAGAGCATTGAGAAGATGGCCAGGCCCAGGTGGTCTCTCGGGGGGACGACTATGAAGTTGTCCTCACTCTCACTGTCGCTGGAGCAGTCCGTCTGCACAGAGAATAGCAATACAGGTCAATGCACACACACATTTTATGCCCTGTGTCCAGTCAACTATGGCTTCTAAACTGTGTATGAGATGTTTATTTGAACAAAATATCTCTCTTATCAAATCAAACTAACTAAGCAGGTGTGCTTCAAAGTTTGACGAGCAGAAATGGAGGGAAGCGCTAGCCTCACTGTCAAAAGTGTCTATGGATGACAAATTTTCCTGATTAATTTTGTGTTTTTTATTTCCTTTCACTTTGAATGTTTGTTGCCATTTTTTTTTTATTTTTTTATTTTTTTAAATCATTTCCTGTTTTATTTTGAAAGTGTCCCTCCTTGTTGGGTTTCCTGTAGCCGTCTCCTTATTATTGGTTTTGCTTTATAGGTTCTTCTGTTTTGTCTTCTCTGTCTTCAGTTCCTGTTCTTTTCCCTCTCCCAGTAATAGTCATCTACTTCCTGTTTCTTATTAATCAATATCGGTGTGTTCCTTGTAGCTTTTCCTTATATTTCCTCCTATTCTATCTTATATTTCTCCCCATGTTCCCTCCAGCTGTTTCTTCACGTCGGTTTCCCAGCCTTTTCTCCGTCAAAGTTTTTTCCGTGTTTCCCTTAGTTTATTCCTGTTTTTCCACTTTCCTTGGTTTTGACCTTTGCTTGCATTAGGGACTATGTATTTGGGATTTCGGACTTTGCATTATTAAAAAGCACCTGCTCCCGCTTCACCTGCTGTCTGCGTTTGGGTCCACAATCTAATTCTCCAAGAACCAGAGCAATAACCGCTACAAGACTCACAGCCAAGAAATGGCCTGGCTTGTTTTTACAATCTGCTTTTCTGTTGGTTTAAACTCTGGTTTTCAAACTGGGGGTGTATTCAGATCCATCCAGGCCAAAGGTAGATAGATAAATATATATTAGTGAGCTGTATTTTCGTTCAAGCGATAGAGTTCTTCTATTCATAATAGAAGAACTCTAACGCTAAAGTGTGATGAAGGGGGACAATCTGAGTCTCTGACTGCAGCTTCTCTCAGCCACAACACTCAATGTATGCGACATTATTCATTTTATATACTTAACCTTTAAATCGTTTGGTCAAGCTTGCATGCTTTAATATGTCAAAAAAAAAGTTCTTATTGAAAACAGACTCTCTCAGTGGCCATGATTAATGCTTCCTCCTCAGTGATGCCCTTTGACGAGGACCGGGGTGTCCCCCATGGCTCAGTGCTTGGCCCCTTACTGTTTAGCATATACAGTACATGCTCCGACTGGGTCATATCATAAACAGGTTTTAGCCGAGTGACTCAAAATCTGTTCAACCAAACAGCTGAGCAAGACATTGATGCGTTTCAGCAGTACACACTTTAATATACCACAACACTTTAACCACAATACCTTTTCTTACATACCTGGCAAATTTTTTGGGAGGAAAACGAGAAACGGAACATGTGAAGTATAAGTATTCTCTCTCGCTTCAAACCTCCTGGCTGTACAATAAAACCCTCGGAGGTAAAGTCATTTTTTGTCTATTTTAGTGTATAATTCTAATTTTATGGTTAATTATCTGCTGCCAGCTCCAGGATTTATCGGTAATTCTGTCTCATATATTTGGATGCTGTTTATTATGTGTGTTTGTGTGTGTTCATATTTTGTTCATTAAGTAGAATTATGGAGAAAAAAATTTAAAAACAGCACTATAGTTCAATGTTTGTGGCGCTGGGACGGAGGTCTGTTTAAAGTTCAGGAACTATTAGTATAGTATAAATGAAAGAGGTGTGTTTATTTTGCTGCTTTTGAACATCGTGTCCCTTTTTCTTTCACCAGGTTTCCAGTCATTTTTTTTTTATTACAAAAAACAACAATTTGAGGAATTAATTCAGGGGGATTTCATGTACAACGCAGGGGATTTGGGACGATAGTTTTGACCTTACATTCTCCTGTATAGGGAACACGCCGCAGCCCCATAATATATGCAGCATGCCCTTCAGGTGGTGATGTCATCACTGACAGATTTCTCTATAAAGGTGAAGGAAAAAGTTTTTAGGAGGAGATTTCTAAGTGGGGAGACTTTGATGGAGACTGGAGAATCTGTGTTGATTGGAAAAAAAAAGAAAGACCTTGTGTATTGAAAAACAAAACAGAAGTGTCACTATACGCAGCATCATTTGTCTCTGCATAATGTCATGGCTGGTATTCATGGACTTTTCGTGATGGCCCATTACTTTCTCATTAGTTTTGAGATATTCAGATTCCTTCACTGTGGCATCTTAACAACAGATGGTATGAAAAAAAAATGAAAAAAAAGATACGGTTGAAAGTACATTTCATTTCACATGTGAAATACTTTAGCATCCAACACACCTCTTCCCTCAAGCTTTATGAAACTATTTCACGCTCCGTGAAACATTCCTCACAATGAACAGTAATACCTTTCCGTAAAAGAGAAGAGGCGTTTATACGTCCGCATACTGTTACGGAATAAGAGATTCTCCAGACTGATCTACTGCAGGAAACATCGGCATGCATTACAATTGGAAAAAGAAATGTTTGTTACGACTACATTTACCCAAAAAAGAACCTTTAACACACATACAACGTTCATCTGTTTATCTCCCACAACAAAGAAGACTAAAACCAGACGTTTATTTTTCAACTGTGTCGGCATTGGAAGGAAAACAGATCGCAGATTGAGGCCATGAGTCTATTTCAGCCATTAAGATGCCTCCGTCACACATCATCCTGTTTTAGGGATGATCCAGCAAGAGGCTGGAACATGAAAAATAAATGAAAGAAAACAAAGCTGACGATATATTGGTGTTTTGCAGAAACAAAGCTCAATATTAACCCTTTTCTGTCCTGCTCAACTGTTTGGTTGAGCACATTTTTTAGCTCTATTTCCTATTGGAAAAATGTTTGCCACATGACTGAACCTATTTATTACACGACCCAGTGACAGCCTGTATATGACAAAGAGTAAGGGGCCAAGGACGGAGCCCTGGGGGACACCACAGGTCAAAGAGGCCCCTGAGGAGGACGCATTAACAAGGCTATTAAGAAAGTCTTATTCGAGAAGTTGTTTTTTTGGCATATTAAACCCTGTGAGGACTCACTAAACAGACTTAAGTAAGTTGATACAACCTAAATAAGTCTAACGAGGGTCGACACGTTTTCAAAAAGCATTACCAAAAGTTGGGTGTTATCTAATTACAATTGACCCCATTTCCATGAAACCCAAAACTCCATCATGAAATCATTTGATCCGTCTGATCTTGACGAAATAACTGGTCATTCTAGAGTGTGTAAGATATTCAATTGATATATTTAAGATGGTAATCTAACGAAGGGAAAGATTTCCTTCATTTTCACCTTGCAGCAGGATATCTGAACCACCAGGTAATCGTTACAGTTGTGTGTATTTTTGTGTGTATTAATCCCTGAATGCGTCTTTGTGGTTGTGGTGTATACCAGATGAAAAAAGACATTAGGACTAAAAGATTTTCCCCTCAATCACAGATTAATTTACCCCAGTGGATAAATATACAGGATTCTTGGAGAAAAGCTGCAGCAGAACCTGATTCGTAGTGTTCTGCTCTCAGACCTGGATGAAGGCTGACTTAATCATTTTCAGACTTCTGGGTGAACCGTGTGCACGCAAAATCGATTGAGGCACAGGATTAGATTTTACTGTTTTGATTCGTATGTTTAGGGACTTGAATTCTTTTACCACAGAGACGACGGTACAGAAGATTCAACGAAAGAGAAAAGAACGATCGTGGCCCGCCACCGGCGTTCAACGAGCTTAGCAAAGTTTTTATCTTGATATATTCAAAGCTATATTTCACAAAAGCCACGACTAGGCATAATACTTCTTAGTCAGCTGAATACAAATGCATGTTTTTTTGTCATTTCATCCGGCAAGAGTAGCGTTTTGCTTTGTGTGCAAAGTCAAATTAGTTAAACCCGGCGAACGTGTCAAACGCCTTTGGAAGCAGTTTTTAATTAGTTTTAATAACATGCAGCCCGTACAGTCATACATGATTGATGAAGGAGATTGGTGGTTGAGAGGTTGGGGGGGGGGGCCTTGGCCAGTATTGTGGGTGGGCAAAAAAGAAAAAAAAGGTTATCAGAAAAAGATCCGTGGAAGATAAAGCTAAACATACTATGCGACACAAGTCTGTGTTGTCAATCTCTGGACATGAATATGTCTAAAGCAATGAGGGCAGACCCCCGCCAGGATGATCGATATGTTTTCAGTCTCTTTATATTACAATGCCGAAGGGGAAAAAAAAAAAAGGTCAGAACACATGAGTGTGGAGACAACATAAAGCATAATGTCTTTCCAGCCTCATGGCCTTAAGCGAGCATTATTGTGTAATCTATACAGAGGCAGCGCCGCCTTGATCCGGGCCTTCAAGCGCACAGACAGTATCTGCACCGCCTTTTGGCTGTTTGGAGAATAAAAATGCATCATTTAAAAGCTCTTTGCTCGTCTTAGGTTAAGATGTCTCAAACGGGTTGATTCACGGAATACCGGAGTTTTTTTTTTGTCTGTTATGCATAATTCCTAGAATCTTCTTCTTCTGCCGTGTCTTTCGGCTGTTCCCCTTCGGGGGTCGCCACAGCGGATCATCTGTTTCCATACATAGTTACCGGTGGTTCCTTTCTGGCTGACCAGTACCAGTGACAACATTTGTTACTCTGAGCATCAACCGATCCGGTTTGAGAATCAGTGATCAGTGAGTGGAAAACACACTGCAACTGAAGAAAACGCCTTCAAATAGATAAAACACAAGCAAATAAAGAAAAACATCAATCTGACAACACAGGATACACTATGCGGATGCACTTTTAAATGCCTCACTTAATGAATAAAACATTTATAATACACAAACATTTCACAATATCTTTATCTGCCATGTTAGCTTTGCTTAACTTCCGGGTTGTGCGGTCATGTGACTTAGAATGAAACGTAATCAACATCAATATTAACCAGATGTTTTGTTTTAGCTTTGGGTACTGTGCAGTACCAAAGTTAAGCGAACTTAGCATGGCTAATCAAAATATCATGAAACGATTGTGTATTATACAATTTATAGTCACTAAATGAAACATTAAAAAAGCGCATCGGATGGTGCATCACCATTAAGTGTCCCTCATAAATGCTTCCTTTGTGTTGTGGCTTTTGCAGCATGCGCGTGTTGTCAAATTGATGTCATTTTAACTATAAGTGAAATTAATTAAAAGTGCAAGTCTAAAAAAACCAAATGTCATTCAGTTTTCTGTGTTTAGATGCAGTCGTTAAAGTCACATAGTCATTAACTGCAAACAACAATCACATTCATTGTGAGCAGGAAGTTCGGATATTGATTGACAGCTAGAAATCATCAGAAATGCATGGTGGGATTATAGCAGCGAGGAAGACGAGATAAAGAAAGCTGAAACAGATGTTGCTTCGACCGCAACGACAACAGGGTGATGGGCGCCATTATGAGCTTAGTGAAAGGATTCTAAACATTTGAAATGCAGCATGTAGTTGCTAGTTACAAGTTAGTCGTTGTTTCCTAAAAGAAATGATTTCTACCGATCAGATGGTTGAAAAAAAAACTAATTCATGGCATCAGCCAGAGAGGAGAGAGCGTCGATAAAGAGGCAGAGGAAGATGACGGGACAACCTTGACTTCTAATTCTCCAGAAGTGGCTTTGGATTCACAGAAAAGCTGCTTTTGATTCAAAGTAAACACAACTTTATTTGCCGATGTCCAGCCCGACTTTTAATGAGCAGGCGAGAGCTTGCGTTGTCACCATCGCCCCGCTATTCGTAATGACTATGCACGCCGACGCTGCTAGCGGCGCTAGGGTGCGTCTTGTGGGGCGTAAATCCTGTCAGCATGAGGCAACAGGCTGACAGGTAAAAAAAAGAGCTAATAGATGGTTTCACGACTCCGCGGTGACGCCGCGTAAGCAGCAGCAGCAGCAGCAGCAGGAGGAGGGCTAGGGTGATTTATTTATTCCAAAACTGCGTCCCTGAAATACAGGAAATGTGACCCTGTCCACTCTTTTAACCAGCTTTATCTGCATTACTCATGCGAGGGTCTTATTTCTGAGGGTATAGTCATGATGAAGATGAAGGTGGCTGAGAGACAAACGTAAGGATGGACTGAACACCTCTTGTATGTGAAGTGTCTCACTGATGACTCATTCGGCTCATGCCGTTTTGTCTGTAATGTGCGAACATGTCTGCACGTTTAAACCGAACCATACGGAGATGATTCCCGCTCTTATAACGAGACGGAGACAACTTCCTGTTCTTGGAGTGTGTGTGTGCGTGCAGAAGGGTCAGTGTGTCCAATGTTCATGTTTAAGAGAGTGGGTATGAACTCTGTTAGGAGAGGGTAAATTGTAGGTTGTTGTTTTTTCCCTGTATGACTGTGGGGGGGAAACTGGATGGGGACTAATCTGGTTGAAAATGTTATGTGGGATTTAATTTGAATGTAGCCATGAGGAAAAAAGTAGAAGAGCCATTTAAAATGAGTCATGGATTATAACAACTACATTTTTCTCAATTAAAAATGAAATGCTAATTACTGGTGTGCTCAGTGTGTGCTGAGTCTAAAGTTGTTTACAAAGTGCTCTATTAGGTCGATTTAATTAAGAAAAAACAAAAAGCCGATAGTGAAAACCTGCTCGATGGTGGGATTTGGTCAGGAAATCGGCTGAAGCCTTTTGAGTCGATGGCGTTTCATTTCAACTCTTATTGTACGACTCAAACGTTTGCGGAAACTCACGACTGCTGTGCTCACACTCTACGACCCGTCCGGCTCCTGCAGCCTGTTGCTACTTACAATTGTCAATAAAGTTTTGTTCGAAAGCTCTGAGGCAAAAAAAAAAAGTTTGGTTGTTAGCAACATGCTAACAAGACAGTAACGAGCTATGTTGATTATTCTTTTGACATCCTGTGTGGCCAAACCGCCTCTTTTTTTTAGTTTTTTTAAGTTACCAGCATATCTGGACTCGTTGGCGTCTAGAGCGCCGTGGACAGAATTGCTGGTTTATTTTGCAGAGAGAATTGTGGGTAAGCGAGCTACGTTTGATTGCATAGAGTGTTAAGCACCGCTCTGACAGCGGTGAACCTCAATTATTCGTCCTTTCTTATTAACCAGAAACTACACTCCTCTACTTTACACTACTTATTACTAATTATTTTTATTATTACAACCCGTCGTGTCACCATGGAAACTCAAACGCTCCGCCACTGTTCGCAGGCGCAGTGAGAAAAGATGCCGCTGACGTCAGCCTGTCCCGCCGAGACCCTGCCAAAATTCCTGTCCCGCCAGAAAACTTTTGGATCCTCCGACCCCTGTAGGGGGGCCGTTTATCGGCACTCGTGACCCCACCTACACTACATCACAAATGACAACGGACGGACACCGTCAGACGGCCCTGAGACTCATTTGAAGACTTAAGAATCTGACTCAAAATCGTTCAGTGTAGGCCCGGCTAGAGTAGGACAGTAGGAAAGTCTTCGTCAACACTCTGACGAAGGTCACTGTGCCGAAACACGTAGCTGAAATATCTCTCACCCTATCCTTTATTTCCTTCTGTTGCTTTCAAAGCCAGAGTGCCTTGGACCGAGAGGATTCCAGATCCAATCACATCATTGGCAAGCAGGTTTTGACTTTCGGCTTATTTTTCCCTCCTTTTTCAATCAAATGTTTTGTTTTATGAATTTATGACTTATTTACACATGTGAATATGTTTATACGTGTATGTGCATAGAAATTTTATTTTTCTTGTAATTCATTAAATTTGTTATAGTATATTTATTTTATACTTACTGCACATTTTGGGTATTTCAGGGAACATTTTCGGATCTTTTCTTGGCTGTCATTATAATTTTATTAAGTATTTATACGAGAAATGGGTTTCTTCGTCCTTGAGGATACGTCTAACTCGGTCAGTCTTCTTCACGTGTCTTTGATATGCTTATGAACGCAGATTACTCTTATAAGAGCCGACGTCTTTCTTCAGATGTCATGAGCCTCTATATAGTGACAAAGTGAATAAGATATTTTTCTGCTGGTATTCTACACAATGCATCCAAAACAGACGGCGTAAGACGGCAGCGACAGTAAAATCGACAGGTTTAAAAAAAGGCAGTTTGCTTGAAAAATACCTCTTTTTTGAATCTGAGCTGCAGCTGCTTGCCTGAATGTAGAAAAGAGGTAAATGTGATTTAAACACTGCAGAAAAGACAAAACAAAGACGGAATGAAAATGAAAAGTCCCAGATCAGACTGAATTAAATCAAATCTTATCGCCCACATAAGATAGAGCAGCCTTTTCCACCATTTTATACGTTTGTGATTATATCGCTTAAAAGATTTAATATGTGCATGGACACAAAGATGGAGTTGAGAGAAATGACTGGATGAAGAACTGGATGAAGAGAGTTCTTCGCGAACAAAGGGAATGCACTGACACTGACTAGGCTGAACGGAGAAGTACAATCAGGGAGAAAATGTTATTAAAGATACAATTAGAATTTGATAGCATTTACCTTTGACCCAGTATCAGAACCCATTACTTTTTTATTCTGTACTTATCTGTGTCATAATGACTGAGTGAAGATCGTTACCCTCACTTCTTCTCACTTCACTCATAGATCATACACATCTTTCAAATCTATATATTATATATTGTGTATATATACTATATATTTACACTTTAAGTAAATAATAATATAAGTTTGTAGATATTTGACCCTGATAATCATATTGAACATGATTTATACTGGATATTATATTACATACATAATAATAATACATATTTAACAAGTTTGCACATCTTCTCACTCCTTTTTTGAATATGTAATATAAAAAAATAATAATAATAAATTTAAAAAAGTATCTGTAATCCGTTCAGGCACGCCAAGATTTGACGAGGAGAGAATCTTTGTATGAGGTCATCTGACGACTGTCGTTGCATATATAATACCAGCTCTACCGCTCAGTTAATGAGCGCGCGTGGGTTTTTACAAAGTACCTGAAGTCAGGAGCCGAACGAGGTCCTCAACACCCTGGACCCTCAGAGAGACCCTCAGTCAGTCTGTGTGATCGCAACAAGAGCCCCGCCACGATGAACTACTCGGAAACATGTATTACATTCATGCTTTGGATTCACCGCCTGCTGGGACTTAATGAGCAATATATTTGTTGTTGTTGTTTTTTCCACCCACTGCTCCAGCGGCCTCTCATTGACATGTGCACAAATTAGGAATGTGTAATGAGGCTACACCGCCACACATTAGATCTCGCATCGGGCTCCATAAACACACTGAAAGGCAAAAACAAACACTGCTATGCCAGAAAGGCGTCGCTGTTTTAATCAGACCTTCATTTATTTAATTACAAAACCAAAACACCTTGTGTACATTTTAACGTTTTCAAACGCGGAGCGCTCTCCAGCTTTTGAGATCTTTTTTTTTTTTCCTGCTTGATGGTTTCCTTTACAATCAATTCAGATTTCACAGCAAGTTTACAGTCTTCAACACATTTTTAGGGTGTTGGAGGTTCAGTGTAGCAGGATTGAGTCCGGTCGCTCATTTTCTATCACATCTATATTGTTCATTTGTTATAATAGGAGAATAAAAATACAGAAAAAATGTTATTTTAAAAAAAAAAAAAAATGAAGTGAAATACTATTTATTTAGCTGGTAAATATATGATAAAACGTAATATATTATTGGGTCATTACCACTGCTATTAAATAGGTGAATACAGAAAAAAATACCCGTTAAATATATAGAGGATTGTAATTTTGGGATAAGAATTACAGGGTCATTAATACATGTCAAAAAAATTAATAAATACATAGAAACTACACCTGACGTACAAAAGTATTCACTCAGCAAATAAACATTAATATTCAGTAATTACCACTGGAAATAAGTATCCTGGTTAAATACAGGGAAACTTCAGCTAAAATACTAGATATATTCCCGGTTAATTAATGGTAAATAGTGTATTATTGGGTAATTATCATTGGTAATAAGTAGGGGTATACAGAGATAGTGGAGCAAGACATATTAAATATTTACTAGGTAAATTAAGATTAGTATTAGATTATTCTCTCTCCTCACTGAATGAAGATGTGGAATTTATTTCAGTAGGTAAAATGATTTACTTATTTTCGCACAAACTTATCGCGAGCATGAGAAATTTTAACTTGAAACTAAAACACGCCTGTTTATCCTCTTTATGCTGCATAGGTCAATGTAAGGAGAATTAAACTAAATAAAAGGCAGGGAACACATTAACGGACTTAATTTCTGTTAATATATTAATATAAATGAATGTTATCACTTTAATTATCAATGCTGTGCATTTCTGTGGGCTTGAACTGACTTTATTTTTTATTCCTCCTATAGAGGCCTATTATTTTGGATTGCTGACCCTTGACCTGTTTCTATTGAGTGAATATTAAACGCTTTATGTTGTCGCCGGGAATTAGCCTGGTGGAAAAGATTTCCCCTTGAACTCCGACCTCAATGCCGTCCATATTTTTACATAAATTTAAAACACTTGATGTTTGTTAACCATTCTCTCTTACTCTGCTTCATAAAAAAAAGGTTTTTTTGAACATTCAAAAATGTAATGTCAGGTCATATATAGATATTCACTGTAATATTTTATAAAATGATGCCGTCTTCATACCCAAATCATTAGAAATGACTAATACGTGTCTCAGAGTTTAATACTTTATAAAGCAGTTTTAAAACAGCAAAGCTAGTATTATCAGTATTATACATTAGTAAATCATTTACAAATCATTAGTAAAAGATTAGTATATAATTGCTGTTCAGTAAGTGCTTGTGAATAAGCCGGTTCAAAACAAAGTCATTATGGTCAGGCTATTTATAAATTAGTAGCAATTGATTTGTTCTAATGTGAATAGACGTTCATAAATTCCTGCAGTCCGGGGATAGAGATGGATTAGTGCTGAATACGCTCACACTTCCCAGCAGTGTCTGTGTGTGCGTGGTTTTGTGTGTTTGTGTGCCAGAGGAGGTGATGTGTGAGACGGAGGCTCAGGTGAAGAGAGGGTAATGACTTCCTGTGTGTCGGCAGCTGTCCTGCAGACGCCGTTAGCGCTCGCACACACCCTGCAGTGCAAACAGTCAGTTCCTCCTCTGCGCTAAATGATGTGTAAACATATAGCTAAATCATTTACAAAGCTTCATGCAATATTTACCGAGACGACGCAATTACACCAGAAGACGCTCGCATGCTGCATAAACTTAACGGGACAGCTGTGACTTGGGGTCCACTCATTAGAGGGTCAATGGTTAGATCCCCGGCCCCTGCAGTCCACATGTGTCCTTGAGCAAGACACTGAACCCCAGTTTGCTATGAATGATGGCGTTAATGGTTATGTCTTCTGGTGTCTCATTGCATGGTAGCCTATTGACCAATATGAGTATTTCTGCAATCTCCACATGAAAACTGGTTTAATGTAAATTTTTTGTACATTCAGCAACATCTAATTATCCTCTAAAATTATGCAGGAATGATCTTTCCTTTAAGAAGACACGCCCACCCATAAGGAATCGGCACCCTGGCCTTTTCTCTCTGAACGCTATTGTTACACCCGAAAAGCCCCCGATCTCCTGCGTTATACAAGCAATCCTCTTTATTGAACTCCTCACATAAAACGTGAAGTTTTGTCCTCAACAAATTTTTGGCACAAAAAAGCTCAAGATTGCTTTTCCTCAAGTCACTAAATTTGAACTAAATCAGACCAAAGGTTTTTTTAACTTTTGTCCAAAAAACAGTATTTCATGGAAAAAACTCCCCCTTGTGAGTGAAATCTGACATATTAGAGTAAAATAATATACAAATCAACCTTTCCCAAAATCATTCCAGTTCTTCCTCATACTAAGGTCTATGATTATTTTAAATTTAAAGGGAAAAAAACAACAACAACCCTGAAATAATTATGGTGTTAACACAAAGGGCACGGGGATCACGTTTCCCTAATAGATCGACTTTTCGGTAAAATAGTTATGGAGAAAGTTTCTCATTATTTGTAAAAATAATCAACCTCTGACAAATATTCGGGGTATTACTCTGTGTACATTCATGACTTAAACCGTGTGTCTGCAGGCATTTATGAAGCTGTTTTATAACTGTTCTCTTAACATAAAGTCTGAATCATCACTGAAACGGGTGAACTTGTCTGCGCTTCATCCTCTAATTAATCATAAATGTAGGAGGGAACACTTTCTTGCATATCGACGCCTGTGCGGACTCCAGATGAGAATAACATCATGGAAGGAACACGATGCAATTTAGCAAACGGCGTTTCATCAGCCTCAGAACAGCTGTCGTGACACACGACCGTGACGCAGCGCCGTGGCTTTTTCAGCAGCCGTACTTTGAATTCATCACGCGTGATGGCGGAATCTCATTCATCATTATCACGTGTCGGAAATGTGATCAATGATCCGTCTGTAGAGCTCATACTCGGTAAAACTTCATAAACTGCTTTGCATTGCAGCATCAAATTAAAAGATAATTACCACGGCCAGGTTGACGGCTGCATTGTTAGGAAAAGATGGATGCATTTGTCATTGATACATAATGAAAGATTGAGTTTAGAAATGTGCCTCTGATTGCATACATGATAACAGTAACATTGCCAGAAAACGTAAGTGTTTCGGAGGTTATTCTTTTCAATCAATACAGTCCTATGTGTTATTATCATGTGCAATAATAGAACGTTCATAATTATCCTGTTACTCGTAGGCATTTGTATTACATTTACTTTTATTCATACATTTATCACGTGCAATATTACCTTATAACTTCACAGTATTATCAGGTGCAATATTACTGTATTACTTTACTTCACAGTATTATCATCACCTGCAACATTACTGCATTATTTTACTTCACAGTATTATTATCACGTGCAACATTAAAGCATTACTTTACTTCACAGTAAAGCATACTGTAATAGTTTATAGCAAACTCATCATACAACATAGGCACTGGTTTGCATTTACCTCTTATACACTTTATTTTTTAAATTTTTTATATTTTCCTTATGACTTATTGTTTAATTTTTTTTGTTATTGTAATTTTGTGGAATCTCTGGCACAAGAATTTCCTTCGGGATCAGTAAATCTTTATCATATCATGTTTCAATGCCGTATACTTTCACTTCATAAACGTGTACGAGGTCTGAAGTTTCCCCATATTTACACATTTATCCCCACAGAATCAGGACACCGGTTAACGCCTGAAACAAGGTTTTATGCAAGTTTTTGTGTTTTTTTATCAGGCATCTAGCAGTTACTAACTGTACGTTTCTGCCAGCTGGATGACTAAACACAAATACACAAGTTAGTGCATCAGAACGTGCCTTCGGTCGTTCTGCAACTACAATCACGTAACGAGCACTGGTCATTTTTAATCTGAGGTATTATGGCAATTTAATTCTTATTTTATTTACTCATAGAATTCTGATCAAACCAGCGGAACCGAAAATATGTATGTATGTAAAAATGTCTGACTACGGAGGAGTACGGAGAAGCGCTGGCGCTATGGATTGACGTGCTGGCTGTTGCAGTGCATTCTGGGACTTGTAGTAGATGTAGTGTTTTGTTTTTTTTAAGTTTAAAAAAAAAAAAAAATGAAATATTGTCTCCCGGGCCGGATATGATTGTTGTGCGGGCCGGATGTTGCCCGGGGGCCTTGAGTTTGACAGGTGTGCTCTTTCTCACAAGTCAGATTATGGAGTAAACCAGCCTTTCAGCGCTTTGAAATGCACTGCACTTTATTCTTCTGGGCAATAATGACCCGCGGTCATGTTAATAGAGGCAAGATCAGCGGCTGAAGGATGAGCATTAAGCCAAGTAGGCCATTAAAACTAGACAAGGTCTTCCAAACTGGCATTCATCATTATACATCATGAGCAACTCCAAATGAAAAAAATTCATGCATGGAGACCCGACATGGTCCAGTAGGTTTGAACTTCTACTCTGACTGCCGTCGATTCTCCGCTGAGGCGAAACAGCCCACATCAATAGTATGCTTTAGCCGGGAATCGATTACTTTATGACTACAGTCGCTTTGTGTAGGATATGACAAGGATGTATTACATATTCATGGCCACTGAGAATGCGCCCTGCCAGACTAATGGAGAGCAAAAGTAATGGATGTAAGACCGATGATTATACAGAATACGAACGTCGTGGTAAAAACCTTATCCCCACTTAGCTTGTTTATGAAGAAATAGAAGTCTCTAAATTCAACCAACTACCTTAATGACAGATTTGCAGATTTGTACAGCTTTGTAACCCGGATTCAGCCCTTAAAGGCTATATGACTCAAAGAGGCTGCATCTATTTCATTTTCCACTGATTCAAACTCCGAGCTTCCACTCAGGCGAGGATTAAGACGCCGACAGTCAAATCACAGAGAGAGAAAGCACTGCGCTACTTCCTACTCTTTTAGAAACTTGAATAGATAGCGAGAAAGATCGGAACGTTTATAATGTGGCCTGAATCTGCTTACAGAAACAGTTCAACACCATACAGTCCAAATTAAGATTACATAAATATGACACCAGAAGCTACTGGTATCCACAGATGGCCAAGGAACATCTGCAGGAGAGGCCAGCTCCAAAGCCACCGCTCAGACCTCTCCACAAATGTTCACTGTGTCGTAAGTGTCAGAAGTCAAACGCCATCATGCACAAGTAAAGAAGAAAAAAAAAAAAGAACCCACCCCATTTAAGCACTTTAGTGCAGCGTTGACCTGGTAAAAGGCCGGTTCTGTCCCTCAGATGGAGGGAACGCTCCGTTTGTGCTCCATCAGCTGTGCCCGGGGTTCAGATACCTCTGTATCAATAAATGTAGGCTGTCATAAAAGACTTGGCAGGCAAGGTCTCCCACTTCTAAGACGAAAGCTATACGTGGACAGAGTACGCACGATGGCGTCCTGCCTCTGTCGAGAGGGGCGGGGGAAGCTGCCAAGTACCTCAGGTCCCTGAAAAGAACTGGCAGAAAATGTCATTTTCTGGCAGAGTCGGCCGGCTCACTCGCTGCCTCTCTTGTGTTCTTGTTGTAGCATCTTATTGCAATAATGATTCATTTGACTCGGTGTGTAACCCCAGACACATCTGCATTCTTGTTATGTTGTATGAGGGAAGGATGGAGGGAGGATATAGTTATAGCAAAAATAAGCCCCTTCCCAAGAGTTTTTAACTAGTATTGATTCTGGCTTCCACCTCACCTCCTCAGGGTGGCTACTACAAGTCAAATTGTGCAAGTTTATTCGTTTATTGAGTCCAGAACGGAGACGCGGATCCAGTGTGAACTGATGTCAGACTGACTGGATCACCAGTAAGCCACAATGTTAGCTGGAGATTTCGTGCCTGCAAGGAGGAAGAGACGTATTCATCGCCAGGCCCCTGGCTCAGGCCACTGCTCATGAATGGCAAAATAATAAAGGTAGCACATTTCTGCAGAGAGGTATAGGCACCGGTATAGATGTAACTATGATAGAGTAAATGAAGTGGAAACTTGACTTGACCTGTGTGGAGTGAAGCAGGACAAAAGTTCAAATTAAGTTACAGCTAAATCTGAAAAAGAGCTGTTAATCGTTTCAGCTATAATGCAGTTGGCGACGTAAACCGCCAAAAGAAGAGAAATGGCTGCTTAGTGGTCGTGTGACAGCTCATAAAGACGTCTATCAAGATGCATACAACTTATAATGGTCAGCCATAACATTATAACCACTGTGATGGAAAATGTCATTTTCATCTGAATTTTAATTGCACCGACGTGTAACAGATTTCTTTAAATTCATGTTAGGGTTAGTATTTTTTTTCAGTTCTCTGTTTACGCTTTGACTCCCCCATCCATCCTGTCCTTCCTTTCATGGGTTGTGAATCACAGACCCCTTCACTACTTCTTCTTCTCCTCTCATGCAGCTATGCCTTTGCTCTGCATATCTGTATGTTGATGTTTGGGATCTGAAAACAAAGACTCCTTTTCTTCTTGGAATATTCACAAAAGCTGTTCAGGAATGAAGTTATATTCTTTGACATGTCTCAATTCCATTGCCTTCCAGGAGCCACAGAAAGTCTTTCCTGATGTCTGCAGCTCAGAGAGAGATGCGGTATAATAAATACTCCCCTGTGACACATAGGAGCACGTTTTGAATCCACAGTAGAGGCCTGCTACTGAATTGAAATGATCCAAAGAGATTGGTTTGTCATTTACTGCTAGATGAGAAATGGGATATCTCTGCAAGATTTCACGAGCACATCTGACTCACACAGGGTGCTAGACGCTTCAGGAAAGGAACAATATGTGCCCGCTGAATTGCAGCATGACTCTATTTTAGATGTAATGAAGACATGTCAGATTCGGTGAAAATGGATAACCCCCTCCCATCAAACCTAGTCTGATCTCAAATGCTGCGGAGGACAGTCAAAAGTCTAATCCCTTTCAAACTAATCTCTCTATAGATTTCACACCCACAGCCACAATTTCAGCACTTCAATCCCTGCGCTGGAAAAAGTTTTGGATCGGATAAGAGGCCATTTCTATAGAAATCCTGCACAGGGGCAGGACTGAGTCCATGTCTAAATGATTATGTGAATATAAAATGTTCTGATAAATGCTAATTTCATGCACTGCAGACAGTCTAACAGATGGCAGACAAATAAAAATGTGGCCGTTGTCCCAGAATAAGTGCTGTTTTCTATGCAGGTGAAAATGCATGAAAATTTTAATCGACCGGGTGCAAGCGTGCAAAGATGCACGAGTTCATGGCGTTGTTTGGCGCCATTTTGTATTTTGAGTTGATTTTTGACTGACATTTATAACTTCGAATGAGAATGATCAATGAAATAGTTTTCGAGTTGTGTACAGAAGACGGTGTTTTTTCATGACAAAAAGTCTCCCTAGCGAGTGAACTATGAACGACTGGAGTAAAATATGATGTTTATAAGACAGATCTCCTCAAACTAAGGGGTCACAAGCCAGTCTACTTCTCGCGCCGGTCACAAGCCCGGATAAATGGGGAGGGTCGTGTCAGGAAGGGCATCTGGTGTTAAACCTATGCAAAATCCATACGCGGAGCAGGAAGGATTTTTAATCAGTTCGGGTCCGGATCCGGGTTGACATACACCATCACTGGTACTGTTGGTCAGCAAGGTATTGGCCTATGGCTGGAAACAGAAGATCCACTGTGGCGACTTCGAAAGGGAACAACCAAAATACATAGATCTCCTCGAATCGATTCTTAGGCTCCGAATTTGGACCAAATCAGCCAAGCCTAAAAACTGTTTTGTGTATAAAAAAAATCCCCCGAGTGAATAAAATATGAACTGTTAAAGTGAAAAAGGACTTATAGAAAATAGATCTCCACCAGTTATTAGACCAAATTTGGACAAAATCGGATGAACGGTTGAGAAATGATGGTGGAAAACCTTTGGCGATAAAGCGCCCCCTAGTGTTGGAAGCATACAACCTGCCTTTCCCTTAATCACTCCACTACCTCCTCACACTAAGGTCTACCTGGGTATGAAATTTGAAATTGATAATAAGAGAAATAAAATACATTTTCATTAATTTGGACTAATTTCATTAAGTTTAATTATTGAGGTGAAGCTGTAAAATAGTCATGATATCGATTTGAAGTCTTACCACCCTGGCCTCGCCCCTTTCATTACCACCAGGGTCCACGGGTGTCATCAGATCAACCAGAACCCCAGAGATTATATAGATTTATGGGGAGTCACTGAACATAATAGTCACTAGTGAGATAAAAGAACAGGTGATGAAGAAGGAGGAGTCTTCACATGTGGTTTTAAATGAAGCTAATTCAATCCGTGCTCGTTCATTAACCTAACTCGCCACCCTTCACAGGGATGAGAGATTCAGACCTCGGCCTGTCTTGGTCAATCTCCTCATCGTCCATGGAGCTCCACTCTGCTGTGAGATGAATGGATGTCATGCGAAGTACGAACAAGAATGTAAGAAAAACGTTGTCGTTTCCTCTCTCTGCGACACGACGCCGTCTCATCTCGGCCAGGACTGTCTCACTGTATCCAAGAACGACGAGGCTGATGGACCCGAGAACACTGTCGCACAAGTATCCTCAGGTCAATACCACTAGAAAACGTTTTGCGACCATGGGACTGACGAACCAAATGAAAAAATGGCTTGGCATTATTCTTATCCACTCATCCTTGGCTTTACAGAGAAAACTCATCAATCCTTTCTCTCCAAGATGACTTTCCCTACAGAGCAATGCACATAATTTAGCTGCTGCTGTTGACAATATTCCATTTCTGCTGTCAGACACCCAAGTATTATTAGTAAATCACTCATTTATCCGCGGCTCATACAGGCTGTCATTTAACCAGCAGTAATTTGGGCGCTGCGGCACTGACAACATTGATCAAATCATAGTTTCGTGCTCGAGATGCTCTCCAGACAGCCTAAATATAAAATCAGATTTGAAGTATTGATATTCACAATTGATGATGTGAGCCGGCCTGGTGTGTCTCTGAATCTCCGGCCTTTTGCTTTTTGGGGTTTGGAAGGGAAAGAAAAATTGCGAGGCTTTCTAAAATGCAGCTTGCGTTGTGGGCATGATCGCAGATGTCAGTAAGACTAGCAGGGGGGCAAAAATACAGAGGGGGTCCACTTGTCAGTTTTTGTCTGTGTGTTTGCTAAACCTTTAATGTCCTGCTCAACTGTTTGGTTGAGCACATTTCAAGTCTCTATTTCTTGTTGAAAAATGTGGCGGAACCTGCCAATAATATGAGCCAGTGGCAGCATGTACATGCTAAAGAGTAAGGGCCCAAGGATGGAGCCCTGGGTGCCACCGAGTAGGAAATCTCTTAACTGTCTTAGTAAAACATGATTTTAAAAAACTATTTTATTTTATTTTTTTCCGGTTGTATGAGGTTACATAATTATGTATAAGTCCTGCCGCGTTATAGAATGCCCCAAAAACTCAACTTATCAAATAGGACTGTATCAATTGCCGTGGTTAATGCCTCCTCCTCCTCAGTGGCCCCTTTGACCAGTGGTGTCCCCCAGGGCTCCATCCTAGGCCTCTTTCTGTTTAGCAAATACATGTTGCCACTGGGTCTCATTATAGGCAGGTTCAGTCACATTCTAATAAGAGAGAGATTCAAAATGCCCTCAACAAAACAGCTGAGCAGGACATGAAGGCTGGAGGTGGTAGTGGCAGAGAGATGGGATGTTCTTAGTCTCTCCCTGTAGGACTGTTTCAGGCCAGGATGCACAGCTGCAACCTTGCAGCTCCCAAGGATTCAATGTTTGCTTAGGGGGCATTTTTGTTGGAGCTAGTATCACCGGGGATCCACTTTTCTTTTTTTTTTTTTTTTTTTTTTTGGGATGTTCTGCTTACAATCAGCATTATGGTCTAAAAGAAGAAAAAAAAAATGCAACCTAATTAAAATAAGTGAGTCAAAGACTAACTTATGGATTCATGAATCTCATTTTGATGTAAAAGTAATAACAGAGGGGGTTTTGCGATGATTGGGTGTGTTTGTTGTTGAATAATAGTCAACTATAAACAGCTATAACTGTTATAATGCATTTTAAAATTGTCAAAGTAGAAACATTCCAACAAAAAAGAAATATGAAGGTTTACCTCCTTTATGGAATGTCACTTCCATTTACTGATCGTCTGTTATTTACCCATGACTTTAGAAAACCCCAGAATAAGTGCTATATTCAATAAACAAAATATCGGATTCCATTTCACTGCAGCAGCGTCTCCTTTTTAAATTTTCTAAAATGAGCTCTGAAAACACCAATATCTTTAAAGTAATGGGAAAATGAAGCGAGGACATCCTGCACTGCCTGGAGTTAATGACCTTTTGTGAAATAGAGAGGATTTAAAGCTTATTATTTTTGCGGTTTTTCGTGGCTGCATGCAGCCCCCAGTGAGCAGAAGTCTTCCTCCATGACAGAATGTGCTTCTGAAAATCCTACTGTCACCGTCTGAAAAGCTGCACCAACCTGAGACGGATCGAGGTTCCACGCAGGAATAGTTTGTCAAGCTATAATAAAAGCAAATTAATCAGCTTTCTTGCATCGTCAGTGTTTTTGTTTCATCTCGCTCAAAGCTCAATATGGATTTCTAAATGACTGCATCATCTCGAACCTCAGGCTTGTGATGATTATAGATTAGACATCAGACACAAAATCTTCTCACTGCACACTGAGATTGGCGAAAATCCATCACGCCTTCATGATTTCTATACTAAATCAATCTATTCCTCCCAGAAGAATCTCGGTATGAAGAGGAGCAGACGGGACAGGGAGGGACCTAAAAATCTTATTTATGTTTTCACCCCTGTGTGTTTGTCTGTTTGCAAGCAAGACTACAGAAAAACTACAGGATGGATTTCTATAAAAGTTTACCCAAATGTAGCTTCTGACAAATACGAGTGGTGTTTAATATTTGGTGATGTTGATGTTATGTGATCCGCAGAATTTAAAATAAAATAAAGTAATAAGCCGTTTAGTAGTGACGTCACAATGTGGCTATTGATGCCTTTGATCTTTTGAATCCTTTGATGTTCCTCTGTTAGTGGAGCTGGAAGCTCAGTGGGCTGAACAGAGATGCCAAAGTGGAAGGAGCAAGGGACGACTGGATATGGAGTATATGAAAGATACTGGGAGAGTATGTTGGGGTTCTCTGTAGATTTAGAGGCTGGCATAACTCTATTAATGGAGAAATCTGCACCAATATTTCCTAAACCTAGAGTAATATTGTGACTTGGTGGAGGTTTTGCGCTCCGAGTGATTTTTCTAGTTATGTATTTTGTATAAAAAGCCCCGTTTTATCTTTTAACACGCTCTATTCATAGTTCACCATTTAAAATAGCAAAATATTCTGGGGGAATTAAAAGAACATATGGATATGACCAAATGGTGGTTTGCAACCTGAAATATCTTGATTGAAAATACAAGTAATAAGTCCTTCCTCCCTTTTGGAGCTTACAACTTTCTTTTTTCTAACTGTCTATGTCCAAGATAGACCCGTGACAGTAAATCAGCAAGGTTCAAATATTCATATCCTGATGAAGCCAGGTGTGAAATTGTGTTGAATTCTCTGCAGCACATATGAGCCATTCAACATTAGATTCCACAATGTCCCACTGAGCAGCAGGACACTAAAGCTGGACTTACATCCTGTGTGCGAAGAACCTCTAAAAATACGATTAGCGACGCCTGCGTACATGGGCGGTCTATTCAGCAGAGAGAGTTGGACCCAGGCCAGCTACTTCTTATTTTAAGGAGTTTTAACTTGATAGCTAGCGCCGCTCTGACGGCACACCTTTTCTTCTTCCTGGCTGTGCAGTTGCTATTTTCAACCAACTGCACTTCCTATTTCAGAACTATTTGTTATTTATTGACCACAGGAGGTGATGTGTCACCACGGCAACTCAGACGCTCAGATAGTACCGCGTAGCCTATGCCCGAGTTAATCAGAGCTAACCATTGAGAAATATAATTGTCCAGCAAAAGCAAATAAAAAAAAAAAAGATGAATGGGGGAAGCTGAACATATTTCTGTGATTGAGTCTCGTTGGACCTCGGTAAGAAATCAAACTTATCTCTCTGACTGCAGACAGTCAAATCAACACACAATCAAGAGAGATTATCTTTCTTTCCTTTGCTTACTAGGTCTTTTTTCATCATCATGATTGCGTAAGAAAAGTAATAAAAATGTTCTAAATCTGTGGTTAATAAATATGTTGACCTTTAAGGTTTTATAATGTCTATCTATTATTTGATTTACCGATACACCGAAATCCTTTTGAATTTTTAAATTACTTTCACTGCAGATATTAATATGAGCAATTAAGTTTAATCAAAAAACCCTATATAATATACATTAATTAATTAATTCGCCTGACACCCTTAATGTAAATATATATGCAAATTGAAGAAACCGATTTTGAGATTTACATATTTATGGCCACTTTGCAATTTCACTGAATTCTCTCCAGTGGTTTCTGTTTTTTTGTGGAGGAGACAGACAGACGGACGGACGAGCTGTGGCAGGGGCGAAAAAAGGGAGAAAAGTGCTTTTTGTTGTTGGAAGGTACGAATTTGAATCACTGAACTTAAACCTCATGAAAAAATGTAGGCATCACACACACACACACACACACACACACACACACGATAATCTGCTTGTCCCGCTGATCTCAAGTATTTTCATCCTCAATATTTGGCATGTGATACTTTTAAAGAAGGGCAGATGAAAATATTCCAGTCTGGTTGAAGGACATAATGATGGCAACACCTTTAAGAATGCCATCGATTCCATTTCAACTTACTAACGATCTGATATCACCACGTTAGTAAGTTGGGCCTGGATAGACGACAGACTTGTTTGTCCACAATACAACCAACCAATCAGAATCACTTCTGGATTGTGATGTCATTCCCTGTGTGTCATGATGCCGATGAGAGAAAATAAAAAAAACAGTTCAAATTCATTCAAGCAGGAATCGCTCATTTCAGCATTTAAAATGCAGAAAAGACAAATTTGCTTTGATTTGAACCAAATTCCTTGTGAATTACTAAAATTATTTTTAACCTCTGTCGAATCGATTTAATGAAAATTAATGTGTGAACGCTGAATGACATTTCGAAAAAAACAGAAGTTCCCAGTTTAAAGATGACGGCGATGCAGCTGAACACTGCAGAAAGAAGTAAAAAAAAAAAAAAAATGCAGTCAGTTTAATTGCAATTTAAGCGGATTAAATGTTGTTGCATGATGACGAAAAAATAATACATTTTTTAAATGCATTTTCTTTAATGCCAAATTATTTTTCCCATCAATCCATGGGTAAAAAAACAAAAAAAAAAACTTAAGTGGTTTAGCCCCACGGGTCATCAGAGGAAGAAATCACTTGAGGTGCAAAAAGTCATGTGTGTGTATCTTTAAGAACAAACTCCAAACTTTTCACCCATGAAGAGTGTGTGTGACTGTGTGTGTGTGTAATTGATATTTTACTATAATGTTATTGAAACTGTTTATCCATGTCTTAAATAGAGTTTGTCTACCCTGTCATTCAGTGGAAGTTATGATATGAATAAAACTCCCATACTATACAATAAAATATCACAAGATAAAAATTCATTGTCCGGAAGCTTCCATAAAATATCCATCCGACCATGTTGATGCACACTAGATCGGTGTAACTATAAAGAAATGAAGAGTTTAGATTGTAGCAGAAAATTGCCTGGATAAGAAGCTTTCATGTTCCATTCGTTTGTCACACACCAGTTCCCACAATCCTCTCTGGAAACCTCCACAGCCCCTAATCTTATCAACCCTAGAGAGAGTCAAATATTTTAATGTGTGTAGCTGGGATGGAATCCAGAGGTTTTCAATGGAGGCGTTAAACATATTCTGCTCTCACCTATCAGCTATATTATCTGCACATATATTCCTTGTGACCCTCCTCCGACACGCTGAAGACATTTCAGCCTTCCTGTATCGTTATTTTCCTGAAAGGTCGGGGACGTTATCGTCGCTGGTCCGCCGCAGAACTGTAATATTAAAACTGTACCGTGGATCATTTTCAAATCTTAGACCTTAGTGGAAGGAAGAACTTGTGTATTTATGGGAAAGTTCGTTTTTGTTTTTTTTGGCACTAGGGGGAGCTTTATCTACAAAGTTGTCACTCATAACTTTAGTCTAAACCAGGTACATGTGATTCGACTTGAGGGTGTCTATCTTCTAAATATTTAACTCTAGTAGTTCATATTTTACTTTTTTAAAAACTGTGCGAGGAACAACTGGATTGTTTTTGGAAAGGTGAATAATTCCGATAATAAGGGGCACTTTATCTCGGAAAGTTTTCAGGCCATAATTTCTCAAGCATTTGGTCCAGATTTTGTGCATATGAATTAAAATGAAGGAAATCCTTCTTTCATACGTTGAGTTTTACTCCAGTGGTTCATATTTAACTTACTAGTGGGAGCTTTTTACGAAAAACATTGTTTTTCAGACATAACTTCCTAATCCTCGGTCGGATTTTGGTGCATAGGAATTGAATTGACCTCGAGGAGGTCGAGGAGTGTTTTACTGTAAAAGTACATATTTTACTCACGTGGGCAATTTCTGTTTTTTTTACAACAAAAAAAAACTGTGGAAATAACTTTACATTTCATTTCAGAAATTCAATCAGGAGAATTGTGCGTACTCCGCAGGGGAGCGGAGACTTTTTGGGGAAGTACACTTGCTGTCGATGATTACAGCATAGGTTCAGGCAGTTGAACTTATATAAACTTAACTTATAACCAGCGTTAGAATATCAGTGACTCTGTAACTTCCTTTTGTTCAATCCCATTCAGTTGTTTCTTCAATGATGTATTTTGTGTTACTTCAAACATGAGTCGACTAGAGATTCTCCATGAAGAAGTGGGTAGAGGAGGCCGTCTCCCAATCAGAAGATCGGAGGGTAGTCGGTTCAATCCCCAGCAGGTCTACACGTCTTAGGGTTCTCGAGCAAGACCCTGAAAGCCCAGCTCCCGGGCGCTTCAATGGGGTCGCCCACTGCTCCCCCAGGGATGGATCAAATGCAGAGGAAGTCCACTATGTTGTACTGTGTATGACTGAATGTGATCAATTAAGGATAAACTATTATTATTATCGTATAGGTTTATGATATTACACATCAGCATTGCAAAAAAGGAATTTCAATGAAGACTAAAAAAGCTTCTTTCATTGGGCTGTGGTCCAGTTCTGATGCCGACGGGCCCGTTGTATGGCTCTCAGTAATGGGCAGGAGTCGGCATGGAAACTCTCAGCAGAACCATGCGCTGGTAGACGTGATGTACTGTCTCTTCTGTTGCCGTTTTATTTAAAGAAACTTTGCAACACAGTTCCTCGCTGGGATTAGCCATCGTTAGCATCAATGTCAATCAATCGGACTTGGTTACCCGTGATTCTGACCCTCGCTGTCCCACCTTTGACCTTTTTGTGGGTTCTTACCACTGTACAACAAAAATATTCCAAAAAGACCTGCAGCTCTGGAGATGCTCCGACCCAGCGGATCACACATGCAGCGCTGCCTTGTTAAATGGCAAACAGTTTCAGTGCAAACCACCGTAGTCTAGTAAATGTCATGTGAAGGACTTCCTTGTCTAAACTTTGAGGCGTCACTCGTCGACGGTCCAGAGGTTAAATAATAAAAACCACTGTGTATTTTTATCTCATTAAAACTTGAAACTGGGTGCGGTGGCATGTCTGTGCTGTAACTTTGCTTTTCCAGGAAATGTGTAAAAGACAAAAAAAATACAGGAACAACATAATAATGTGTTGAGTTATCCTCCAGTTGCCGCATAAACACGTGTCGGAATCACCTGTTCATCCAATTTAGTCCAAAAGCGAAGGAGTACAACACTGGAGAAGAAAACCTGGACGTTATTTGCTCTTGTCTTTGATTGAAGTCACCTTAAAGCCATTTCCTTTTACTCCCCCCTCCCCCTCCCTTCTGCTTGAATAACCATTTCCCTTTCGGTTTCCTTATTCATGATATGAAATGCAATGTCTCTCTTCAGAGCGCAGAGAGGTCCTCCAAACTATATGTACGCGTGTCACGTCGCATTTCAGCAGCTTCCTGTTTATCACAGCAATCCAGGTTAATTCCAGACGACTCGGGGGCGTGTGGAAGTCTGTCCATTAGCTCTTGCAGGACACCGGTCAAACTGAAATCTCTATTCCGCCTGTCCAATCCTCTAAATCCTCCGGAGTGCCTTGTGCTGTTGGCTGTGCCAGTTCAGGGGGAAAAAAGCTGCGGCTAATGCTGTAATACTGTAGCACCTAATATCCACCCGGTGATTCAGTCATGGCTGATGTATTATTATCTAATGATGAATTTTTAGAGGTGGGAATCGAGGCCAAGGTCAGTGGATCTGATGGGATTTGTGGCCGGTGAAATGCCAGATGGATCCAGGCATCGAACCCGGCGTGTGAGGATGCGAGTTCTCATACAGCCGAAGGATGCAAGTACACACCTTACCTCAATATATACACGCCAAGTTAACAGGATAACTCAAAAATCATTACGTGGATCAGTTTTTCATATTCAGCAACCACATAGACCTTACTGTGAGGAAGAACTGGAGTGATTTTGGGGAAAGGTCAGTTGTATATTACAACACATGGAGTTTTATCTGGAATGTTTTCGGCCATCATTTCTTGATTTAGTCCAAATACGGTGCATATGAATAAACCTGAGAAGATCTTCCTGGAATACATTGTGTTTTACTTTAATAGTTCATATTTTACTCACTAGGGGGAGCTTTTGACAAAAAAAGTTTTTCGGACATAACTTCCTAACTGTTGGTCCGATTTTGACCAAATTTGGTGCATATCAATCGTCCGAGGATATTTATTTTTTAAATATCACATTTTAGTTTACTTGAAGTTCACATTTTACTCACTAGGAGGAGCTTTTCTCATAAAAAACACTTTTTTCTGAACTCAACTCAAAGTATGTTCTAGCTCATTTTCAAACCAACATACACTTTAGTGCAAGGAAAAACTGGATTGATTTTGGGAAAGGTCAGTTCCACATTTCTGACAATAGGGGGAGCTTTATCCTCAAAGTTTTTGAGCCATGGTATCTCAACTATTAATCTGATTTAGCCCATATTTTGTGCATATCAATCAACGCGAGGAGATGTATGCAGTGTTTATATTCATATATGTTCATATTTTACGCTTATGTTCCTCTAATAGTTCATGTTTAGCTTTCTTTTCTTTTCTCTAACTACTTTGGAAATAACCTCACATATAATTTCAGTTCAATCAGGGGGATTGCTCGTTCAACGCAGGGGATTGGGGACTTTTCAGGGATATACCCTTGCTGTTGGGGACAACATTATAGATCCAGTTCCACACAAGCAAACTACTGCTATCTGAGTCTTTTTATTTAAAAAACTAAATGTCACCTTTATCCCCTTAGAAATGTCACTCACCTGCCTAGAAGTACTCTTACTAAATTGTGTTAATCTGTCTCATTGGAGAGTTCTTGATGTTCCAACCTTGCTTCTGACCTTGAAGCTTTATACTTTTTGTGCATAAAAATTTGATTCTACACACTTTCACACTGACATTTTTAAATTTGTCACAAAATATCATAAAACTAGAGAATCACAGCTGATGTTACTCGCCCGAAAGGAAACTCTCTCTCTTACCTCATACTCTACGTACTCCTCCTCCTCAACCTCATACGAGACTGTTTGGATCTTGATGTGTTCGCCGTCTTCCAGCAGCTTCACCTGGGGATCCTCCATGTTGGGAGTGTCCGCTCCTGCCGTGCCGGAAGCCTCCTTCCCCTTTTTCTCTGTGAAGGTGGTCTCACAGCACTCGCTTTTATATTCCTTAGCCTTGATGCTGCTGTTGTCCTCCTTGTACAGGATGAAGTTGGGCCGGTAGAAGGCTTCCACCGCCAGATGCAGAGAGGTGGCGTCCAAAAGTTGCTGAGATTTCACCTTGCCGTTAGAGTTGTAACAGCCTCCGCCCCCTACATTGCCATGATTCACCTTGCCATCTCCTCCACCTCTTCCCTCACCTCCACCAACTCCTCCAGCAAAATAGTTGATAATGTTTTCCTGATATTGATTGTTAGGGATGTCGCCTCCATAACCGTTAACCATGTGTTTACTGTTTTTGTCCAGCAGTGGGTTTTGGAGCTCGCTGAGGTTCTCCATAGCAACGACAGCAGGGTCAAAAGGAGAGAGGGTGAAGTCAATGAAGTTTGCTCTCGCAGAGAAATGCAAAACTGTGCTCCTCGCTGGCGTGCGTTGATGTCAGTGAAGGCGTAAATGGCATTCAGCGTTCGCCACAATGGGACCTACAGAGAGGACAAGGACAGGGAGGGGTTAAAGCTGTAACATCAAATCTGGGTGAATATTGTTATTAGTGGTCCACCAGCCGGTGCCAAACACTTGCTAACATCAGATCAAAGTTTGTTGGTGCCATCGTTGCCTCGGCACCAACGACTTTTAGAACAGCTTGTCAAAGGCTTCACTCGAAGGAAAGTCCAGTTAATTATTGTTTGCTTTGACACAGAAAGTAACACAGACACACACGCATCAGCAGCATAGCCATCTGCTGCGACATCATTTCATTATTATTCCTCCGTTCTTCAGGTCTTATCGGGTGTCATCAGACTCCCTGATGTAGATGAGTTGAGCCCTTCAACACCTATAAACCAGAGGAATCTCATCTTGCATGTCTATATTTATGGCTGAAACTCTGTGCTGCAATTAGTTTAACAGGTGGAAATTGCATTAATGTAATTATTTGATGAAAAGAACTAGAGTTATGCTGTCGTCCTCGACAGCAAGTTTATATCCCCGAAAAGTCCGCAATCCCCTCTGTTGTACAAGCGATCCCCCTGATTGAGCTCCTCAAATTAAATGTCAATTTATTTCCACGGTATTTTTTTTAACGAAGGATCCCAAGAGTGAGTAAAATATGAGCTCTTAAATTTAAAATATGGATAAAACATTATATAAACAAGATGGATCTTCTCAATTCAATTCATACGCACCAAATTTGGACTAAGGCAGATCAATGGTTGAGAAATTATGGCCCAAAGACTTTTGTAGGTAAAGCTCCCCCTGGTGTCAGAAATTTACCACCTACCTTTCCCATAATTGATCCCGTTCTTCCTCACACTAAGGTCTATGTGGGTTTAAAATTTCAAAATGACCAATGCAGTTTTTGAGTTATACCCTCCACACGAAGGATCGGAGGCAGCGAGGGACATGTTGATGAAAATTGCATGATATCCACGACTCTTCATGGATTCAATAAAATCGTTTAAGATGAACCGCAATATTAATGATTTCTAGTCCATTGGTATCCAATGGCCAGGAGCCGTATTCTGAAAACATAAGCCTAAGATCAGCCCCTCACTTGCTGATTAAGGAGTGACTAAAGAGAAGTGGGTGAACCACTCCTAACTTTTTAGGATAGAGGTATTTCATGCAACATTATTTCTATCAGGAATTCACAGGCGACGGGTTGAAAGACGCCTTTTCTGTTAGCTTAAGAGATTTCCCAATTTCTTAGTGAAAGTTCCTCTTAGCAGCTTAGTGAATAGAACTCAAGAAAAAGACTCTTAGCAAGAATTTCAAGTGCTACGTATACGTCCCCCTGCATGACTTAAAGACTTTAATCATAAAAACGTGGAATAGTGACCAGCATCAACTCCATTCAGTCTTGTTCTTGTATCCATCTCGATTGTTCAGACCACAAAAATTATTGACAAAGCTCAATAGAATTACATACATCTTCAGTAACAATAGGTTGGTTGGCTCTTCATTTTTCTTTCCTTCATATTTTAAATTTAAGTTATATTCAAATGGAGGTCATTTTCATTTGATCATACAATTTTGCCATGACTCTGCTCTGGGAGGCGGATGGTCCATGTCACATGTGTCAAACTCAAGGCCGTCGGGCCTTATCCGGTCCACATAACAATTATATCCGGCTCACGAGACAATATCTAATTTCATAATAACTGGCCTGTGTGTATACAGCAGAAAACAACACAGATTCTACAAATCCCAGAATGCACTGCGTTATCTGGGACATCAATAAAGAGCGCCAGCGATTCTCCCTGCTTTGTCAAATATCAGCGTTTAATCAGTTACTCTAATAAAACTTTAGTCAAATCATTAGGAGAAAAAATAAGAACATTTTTAAAACGATAAATAATAAATGTATGAGTCCCACGCACATATTAGTGGCGCGGTGCATTCACGTCCTCCAGCCGGTCAACATATGTCGCCGCTGTTGGGTTAAAAACCAGAAAAGCACAAGAAGTTGCTATATTTAATGTGAAACACATCTTTAGGCTATTCATGCACATTACGGTTTTCTGAGGAGCAGCTGCTCCTGACTGCAGGAACACATATTAGCAGCAACAACCTACTTTTACAGTTTTATTGTGGCAAAAGTAGAAAAAAAAAGGGCTAAATCGGCCCAGACGTTTGCCAAGGGTCATTTAAAGTTCTTTTTTGTTCATATTGTTAATTAAAAACCGACTGATTTTATTTTAAATTTAATCTGAGTTATCTAAATTGAGTTATTCCGGCTGTTGTCTGTGAATAAAAACTTTTCATTGGAAATCATTCCGTGAAACTATGCTGACCTATTTTGAATTTAATCTGTATTTTAAATATTTTATTACTATTCTGTTGGTTTGTTCAGAACTCTATAAAAGCAGTAAATCAAATAACAAAACTGTCATAATGCCTCAGATTAAACATGGCCAACTTGGGTCCTGGTTTGGCCCCTTCTGTGATTGAGTTTGACATCCATCTATTCACTTCTCTTTGGAAAATAGTTGTAAAATAGCTCAAGGTGTGAAATGATCCATCGAGCTGTTTCCATACATCAAAAAAAGAAAAATCCCAGTTTTCACCTTTAACCTTTGTTTGATCAATTTGCGCTTAAAATAGAAAATGCCAAAAGCAATTTATTTTTTGGGGTCCTGACCCCAATCGTGTATTATTTCAAAAGGCTTAAGGGTAAAACCAACTGAAGACAACGAGATTATACACAACAGGAAATAGCACCGTGGCGTTGGAACATGGATTATAGCTCTTTGCTGCGCAGATTAAAGATTATTCATCAACTTTCTGATAATTTTCTTGATCCCGTTATTCTTCCTCTCCGGAAGCACATTCGGCGAACACAATTTAAATATTTTGGCGACTCAATACAGTCGCTGTGTCTTTGCAGAAGAGTAATAAGACATTCAGGAGAATTAATGATAACATCATCTCTCCTATTTCAGACAGCTCTACTCTCCTTACTTCCTCCTGTCCGTCCTTCAGCCGTCTAATCGCCTCCGCTTTGCTCCGAAGATTCTTCCGTTGTCTGTAAATTCATTTATTTTCCAGAGCCCTTTGTTTGCTTAAATCTAAATGTTTTTCTGCCTCAGGAATAAAATAGAATCTTCCTGAGTTTCAGTAAGCACCGGACAGCCAACAAAGTTATTGCTGTTCCTCCCTGTTGGACCGTCGGTGCCTAAATGTGCTGATGTCGTTCCACATCAACGCGGTCAACGTGAAGCTCTGGGTGTTTTTTCCGGACACAAAAATCTCTTCTATCAAATTGGGCTTTCTCCCTAGTGATGGCTAATGTCTCCTGCACGGTGGCCACTTTGAATTGTGGTGCCCCCCCCACACACAAGGCTCCGTCCTAGGCCCCTTACACTTTAGCGTAAACATGCTGCCACTGGGTCATATAATGAACAGATTCAGTCACTTTTTTCAATAAGAAATATTGACTCAAAATGAGCTCCACCAAGAGGTTGCCCCTTCAAACTCCAGGAGTGATGCACGACTAGTTGCTGAAAACGATTTCTCATCCTCCTGGGTGTGGTGGACGAATATCAAAAAGGACTTTGCCAGATACGGAATGCATTTATTAATTGGTTCTAACTGAGTGCCAAAGACGACCCCTCGTGTCCCAGAGATTTTAAAATGTCATATTTTTCCAAATCAAAGGAGAGACGCTGAACTTCAAGAGGCTGCAAATAGCATTTTAACATCAATAAATCACCACGGCATTAAAATTGAAAAGCTGCCGTGATTAGCAAAAAAATCATGTGAGCTAGTTTGCAAAAAGACTTCCGCCGCTTCTTGAATCTTCTCCGCACGTACGACACCAAACAGGATGTTTTTCTCCCGAGAAGACTTCCACAGGAACGGATGGCGGCGCCTCGGACCAAACTTCCCATTTTGTTTTGCCTTCAGTTCCGTTCTGCCAACAGAGCCGCGCCAATGAACCCGCTCTGACTGACACGGTGTGAGGAACCAGATTCAGGCTGTCACGCGTAAAAACAGACTAAACATTCTGCCCACTGCTTCCCGTGTTTCTGCCACCGCAACACAACGGTCTGCATAAATGCTACAAACTGACAGCGTGTCATTACTTAGGGATGCCTGAAGAAATCTTTGGTGCTGACATACTTCCACGTACATCTCTGCTGCGTTGGTGGAGCACGGAGGCTTTATTCTGTTATAATTTAAGCGAGAATGAGATATTTGAGTTCCTTCCTCAGATCGAGTGAGGAGGAATGTCGTAGAAATAACCACCATCCTGTGTGTTTGTGGACTTTTGCATGTGTGTGCTTTATTGAGTGTGTGTGTGGGTTTGTGTGTTTGGGTTTGTGTGTGTGTGTGTGTGTGTGTGTGTGGGCGGATGTGTTTCGGTAAGAAAGAGAGGGCAACAAAAAACAGAGACAAAGAGAAGAGGAGGAGGAAGAGAGCGATCACATGTAATCTTCTGGTTGAATGGGTTTGTCCGGGTTGGTGAGACAGAAGCGGCTGGGAGTTATGAGGAGCTGGGCGGTACCGCTGAATCGAGCCTGAGCAAACATTCTTGCGAGGGACAAAATGAAAACAAAATCATTAGGATGCCAGAGATGGCAAAAATACTGGCCTGCATGCTGCAGCGCTGTTATGTAGTGGCGCCCAGAGGTGCTAATAGATTAGCGAACAACCTGTAAGCATCCACATGCTCCTGGCTGAGAGTCAGACTGAGGCATTGCCAACATTCCAGCCACGCTGATACGTCTGCGCGGCTCAACCCCATTAGACTCAAGTCAGAACACTCTATTTCCCTGTGTCAGCCCGTTGCCAATCAGCCCCAGACCTCTGACCCTGAAGTGGAGAGCGGGTATTATCAGACAGGCTTTGGTGACACGCAGCTGAATACCAATGTATCTTATTTGTCGGCCAATTCTTCCAGCCGCTCCTGCCTCTTCGCAACAACAGCTTCATATTCCTGTAATTTCATTTAGGTAGCGGCGGCTGACACCTAATAAACACGATAGTAGTTATTGATGATCACAGATCGGGGAAAATGCACGAGAGCTCACTGCATAAAATGCAAACCGCTCTCCTAACATTTTTCAGTGAGACCCTACTCCCCGGCCTGAGCACATGGAACTCCTCTTGATAGGTTAAGCAACGGCGAAAAGAGGAAGTGCGGGTTTCAAACCATGTCGACTGATCCTTTTATGAACTATTATCATCAAAGAGGATCACGTTGAATGTCATAATCCACTTGAAGTTAATCTTGAACCTTCTCCCATGTCGGCAGCCTTGATGATAGTCGGTCCCCTCCGTCTATGTGTTTTTATCTGTGGGGCTGATAAAACATTAAACCCTCAGCAGGAAACCTTCCACGGAGGACTATCTCTCCTCTCTGGACCCGTATCTGCTCTCAGCCTCATATTGAATAATTCAATGGGACGCTGCTGTCAATAGTAGCCATTTACACTGTTGCTACAGCCGTTTATCGTTAGTGAGAGGCAGGGTCTGGCCAAGTTTTCCTCACTGCCTATTAATCATAGTCTCAAATAGGCCGGTCCTGTTAGTGGGTACACCGTTCAGCCATAACATTATAACTGACAGGTAAAGTGAACAACACTGATAAACCGTCAGCTTTCGCTGAGTGGGATTTATTAGGCAGCCGGTGAACATTCTGTCCTCGAATCAATGTATCGTTAAAACAGGAACAATGTGAACAACTAAGGATCTGAGAGACTTTGACAAGAGCCATAATGTGATGATCAGAGCTGTGGATCTTGACGGGTGCTCCTGCTCTGCAGTGGTTAGTAGCTACACATCACAATATCTACAATATTGACAGGGTATTACAACAATATTACAGGGTAATAGGACTCAGTCATACGTTTGAGGAGTGAAGGCTAGCTAGTGTTGTCCGATGTCACTGAAGAGCTGATGTAGCACAGATTGCGTAAAAACAAAGTAACTTGTGGTTTCCTCTGATAGGACAGTAGCATTGATTGCAATTTTCTTGGCCGATCTACCTACGTTAACCTCTTGAAACTTAGTTTCTTACTCGGGGTTATTAATTATATCCCCGAAAAGTCGGGGAATATTATGGAATCGTCGTTGCATCCGCCGCAGTTCCATCGTGTGAGAGCGAACTCAAAAACCATTTCATGGATCATTTACAGATTTTATACCCATCTAGTCATTGGTGCGAGGAAGAACTGGCTTGATCTTGGAAAAATCCTGTTGTAAATTTCCAACACTAGGGGGATTTTTATTTCCAAAAGTTTTTGGGCCATAATTTCTCAACCGTTGGTCCAATCGACTGCAGATATGGTGCAAATAAATCGATATGTGGAGATCCATCTTGAGTGCATCATGTTTTTAAAAGTTTATTTTTACTCAGGAGTGGAAGCTTTTCAAAAAAAATGAAAAAGTAGAAAAACAGTTTTTAGGACATAACTTCCTAACCTCTAAATTCAGTGCATATGAATGGACTCAAAGACTTTATCTTCTAAGTATCATGTTTTATTCTGAAAGTTCACTTTTCACTCACTAGGGGGAGCTTTTTTAATGAACGTTTTCCGTACCTCAAAAACTATTTCATGGATCATTTTCAAACTTTATACCCTCAGACTTTAGTGCAAGGAAGAACTGGATTGATTTTGGGAAAGATCGGCTGTATATTTCTGACACAAGGGGAAGTATCATATGTTTTCGAGATTTTAATCCATTAGTTCATTAGTACTTACTTTTACTAAAAATACTGTGGAAATAACTTCACATTTAATTTTAGGGGTTCAAACAGGTGGGTGGCGACGACAATGACGGGGATTGGGGACTCTACGGGGATAAACCCTTGCTGTGGGGGACGACGGAATAGTTCTAGTTTTTGAAGTGTATGATGAAGAAAGTGGTCCAGAACCTTTTCAGGGTTGTTCCCCGGCAGCATATTTAGGCATCACTGGTGTTACAAACGCCAGTAACAAACTGTGTTTCTCTTCATTCACGGTGAAAGATTTACACGCTGGTGAGATGTTTGTAGCCACTGTAGCTCATGCTTGTTGTGTGTGTGTGTGCGTGTGTGTGTGAGTGCGGCGCGAGGGTCGTCCATACTGAGGCTGATCACCCGATCACCGATCATACCAAAATAAGCCTCCCGACGCCTCTAAGAGAAAGGTGTCAGAACACACAGTGCATGACTGAGCTGTTTTGGAGGCAAAAGGGACCCTGGGACCACTAGGAGGTGGTGTTAATGGTTCCTGCAGGTTTGAAGTGTTTGGGAGCGGATCAAGTGTGAAACAATTCTCAGACTTTCAGGGGGGAACATTTTTTTTTCAAACTGGTGGAACTGCAGTTCATGCAGCAGGTCTGTGCCATCTTAATTGTTGCAGACATCAGGGGTGTGTATCAAAGGGAAAGGTGGGGATTGTGTGTGTGTGTGTGTGTGTGTGTGTTAAAGACAGAAGGTACAAACTCCTTGCAGCTTGCTTCTTTATTGAAGGTTCTAAATCTCCACGCATCATCTCTGACCTGCCTCGCATGATGTTTTATTGAATTCATGTTTTTAAAATGATATCACGTGTAAAATCACACTCATGTTTTTGTGCTTTGTGGATGTTTTTCTTGGCTTCGTTTGTTAGAAGACATACTGAGTGACCGAGTGCAGCGACCATCCACTCTACGTGGTCGGAGGAAAACGCACTAGTGGCACAGGAAGCCCACAGAGAGACCCGATGACTTGATGGAAAATGCATTTATCAGGGAAAAGCTATAAAGACAAGAGATGGTCATGACTCTCCAGCAGTCGCAGGTGAAAAATGTGTGCGAATTGAAACCAACAACCCCACCGATAAACCCAAATCATTACGACCCTTTAACACTTAGTGGTATTTAACAGAAGAAGGTAGGACCATGTGGTTCCAACACATCCTGTAACTACTACGGTAAAATAATATCAGTAATGAAATATTAGGCTCTTACTGTTAAAATAGTACACGGCACGCGCCGCTCCATCCAAACACACAAAAGAAACACAAAGCTCCCATGAATAAATTAATTCCTTACCTTTGAGCTCTGGGGGATTCAAATGTTGTTTGGGAGATGTAAACACTGGCTTCCTTCCGCCTTTGCATCATAGCTGGGTTGCAGGAGGTATCGCCCAGGATAGGAGACATCTCTTTTAGACTTTCTCGTCTGAAGAAACGCGTCAATCATTCCGGGCGAACAGGTCTGCGCTCGCCGAACGCGCGGCCGTCATTCTCCCCTCCGCGAATAAGAAGCTCTCCCTGCTCGGCGCAGCGTTTTACCCTTCACAGGCAGCTGAAACGACGGAAACTTGGGAAAGAGAGAGATGAGTTGCGGGTTGCGGGGAGATTCAGAGAGACCGCGGGGATGGAGAGAGGAGAGGAGAAGAGCTTCGCAGTGCGCGCACCGCGAGCGAAGAGCGTCCTCCCTCCCTCACTCCCTCTCAGTCCTTAGAATGGATGTTTGCCTCCTGCTAATCATCACCGGGCATCCAAAGTCTCCCACCTCCTCAGTTATACCACTTACCGAATGATGATAGCAGGGCCAACAATTCTGGAGGCAAAACAAAAAATCTTCAAGTTATAGATAAGTCTAAACAAATAACTGGAGTTAGGACTGAGGGATGCCCTCATAGCAAACAAAAAAACACATTTATTTCAAGAAACACATGCTCACAATCAACCAAACCTACATGGAATACTTTAATATGTCATATGTGAGTTTTAAAATGTGAATACATATTAGATTACATATTACATCTAGCCATCGGCATTTAATCCTACAGTCAAAGTCGCTCAGATTCCTACATGGCCATTTTTCACATGACTGGGTCTGATCATTCTCCAGAACCACATCTCTTGTTGGGGGTTGAGGCTGCAGTAGCTACCGTAGCGGTCTGAGCGAAGACCACTGGCGGAGCGGTGGGTCACGGATGCACATGGCCCACTGATGCATGTGAGGAGCAAAGGTTGATGCTTTACTCTGACAGAAGAGCCACTGTAGCACAAATGCCTGCAAAAAAAAGTCCGCAGTGGTTCTGATTGAAAGGTGTGAGAACACACAGGACCTAACACACCTCAGCGTTGCATTATGGGAAGAGGGCAAGCAAGTGGAGGTCTGGCCCCACAAACATGTGATGAATGGATTCTACATGTAGTATCAGAATCTTCCTTGAATAAATGTTTGTGCCACAGATGTTGTAATCCTGAAACTGTTGAATGTTTCAATCCGTGCTGAATTACTTTGATGACTTCGGAATTTCGGAATTGTCACGGCTGAAAAACAATTTCACAGATCATTTTCAAATTATACACCCAAATAGTCCTCGGTGCAAGGAAGAACTGGAGTGATTTTGGGAAAAGGCGGTTTTATATTTCTAATGCTAGAGAGATCTTTATCTCTAAAAGCTGTATTTTTCTCAGCCATTTGTCCGATTTAGTCTAAATTTAGTGCATGTGGATGGACCTGAGGAGATCCATCTATTCTATCTTGTGTTTTACCGTAATAGTTCTTATTTTACTCACTAGGGGGAGATTTGAGGAATTCCATTCTTGTGGGATTGCTTGTACAATGCAGGAGATTGGGGGCTTTTTGGGGGATATACCCCTGCTCCTGGGGACCAAAAGCTTGATCTAGTTTCAAGCTTTAGTTAGAAGGCTTCACTAGCTGGTTGAATGCATCAGAAGTGTCGTTTTGTTTGTTTGTTTTTTCAGTTCTTACTCTGGTGCACCTTTTTAAAATAGGGCAAAATTTGCAGCTATGATGAAAATGTGCAGTTTTTTTGTGTTTTTTCATAACATGAGGTAAAGTATTTTCCCCAAGCGCTTTAAAAGTGTCACAACACAATATAATATTTGTAAGTATTAAACTCATGTCCACCACAATATCTGAGATGTTTGACCCCCATCACATCTGCTTAGTGTCCTCAGGGGGAGGAATCCTGTTACAGCATGTAGAAATCATGTGATCACATGCCTCCACATGTGGAAATCATGGGAAATTCTTTTGGTTTTCCTGTGAGACCCCCAGGAGTATCTTCCAGGACGGAATTTCGGCAAAAAAAACTTTTAAAAGCGCCATCGCAATCATTGTGAGTGGACGGCAGTCTGTGTGCTATGTGATTTGGTCAGGTTAAGTGGATAGCGGTAATGTTGGAGAAATCTCCGGCTGACATTCATGCAGCACTCAAGTAGTCACTTCAGCTTCGTTCAGTTTTAAAATAGAGCCGATGAGATGAAAACAAATGGATGGTAAACTTTAAAAACCTGAAAACCTTTTTTTTTTATCTTCTTATTCAGCTTTTTATACACAAGAGGTCATCATGACCAGAACAACCTCAAAAGTGATGCATCCCCGGTCGTGTTTTTTTTATTGCTTCATTTAGCGAATAAAACAGACATATTGTGATGTGATATGACGAGTAGCCGTTGTAGCTTCGTCACGAAAACAACAAATTAAGTTTATCCTGACCCAAACATGCACAGACCCCGAGGCTAGACATTAAACACGTTGTATTAAACTTGCTGAAAACTCTTAAGACATTTAAAAAGAATGTATTCGACATTCTGACCGTTGTGTACACGTTGCCATGGCGACAACTGAAGACCGTCCGCGCCGTGGTGGTTAAGAGTTTTCACATGACACATGACCCAGAAGTTAAGTGAAGCTACCACGGCTATAATTCTTTTTGTCTTCTGGGTTTTGCGTGTGTTGTTAAATCGATGACGACGCTTTGCACAAACCCACACCAACACTGTCACACACACACTTTCAGGTGAACTGGAGACTTGTCCATGGTGGCCCCCTCCTCTCAATGAACCGTCAGCTGGGATAGGTTCCCAGCTGAAAAACCAAAAAGTTCCTGTTTCTAAAATTTCGAACTACGGATCGCAGAGTCACCTCACATGAAGCATGATCCGGCTTTTACTTCAAGTCATTGGAATCTCCATGTGGAGTTTATAATTTTCAGCCCCTTTGTTCCCCCCCCATTAAAATCTATAGCGAGTAAATCCCATTATATGATTGAAAAGAAGCAGTAAAAGAAATCTCTGCACGGCGCTGGACAGCATCAAATACTTGATCTTATTCCACTTGAAGGTCCAACATACAGATGAAAACTGCGCAGCAATGCTAGCGTTCGATTTCCTGGAGCATATCTCTTATCATTTACCATAAATCTCCTCCTCTTTCCCTCCTTACACATTATTGTAAACACGATTATTGTTCTCAGCTGCCATGTAGATTTAATGCACAAGCTGGTAGGTTTTGTCACCCACCAAGATGTGATGCAAAGATCTGTTCATTTGTTCACCATCTGCCGTACATGTTCTGTGCTCATACATTTAGCCACACGAGGTGCTTATGACCAGATTTTGGAGCTCTAACGACAGACTTGGACTTGATTGATAATGAAATTCCCCAAATAACTCCAAAGGACTTCTGACTGTCGGGAAATTCCATTAATGCTGTATGAAAATAACGCTCTCTCAAAAGTTCACTGAGGGAGATGGAAAAATTCATGGATACATTTACATGAAAGTTTTCCGAGAGACAGATTTTGGCATTTCCTGGAGATGATAACATTTGTGTGACGTTTAAGTCATAATAACATTTTTCTTGACTGAAGATTTTGGAGGTTTCTTGCAATAACTAAAATAACCCTTAGAGTCTGACTGATCTTATTGACAGAGGGGTGGGATTTAAACCAGAACATGTCTATTCGCTGCTCTCATCGACATCCATCCATCTCTCCGGAGGTACGGTGACTCAGCTTCCCTCTTAGTCATCATTTTGCTGGTCTTATTTTTAAATATGACTTGCTGTTCTGAGTATTTCATGCTGCTCTTAGGTGGAACCTCCACTTCCTTATCACCACAGATAGCAGATTCATCCTCTTCATCGCTCACAGTCTCAGCAGTGTCATTAGCCACCACCAACAGTGTAGGGACTCCAAGGCGGGAGGGGGGGTGGGGGGTTCATCTTGTTGCTGCTCAGGGCAAATACTCTTTGATCACAATCCCCCGAAAGAATTCAAGACTTTCTGATGGAGTGATTATCACATCAGATATGCTGTAATAATCCTTTAACTTTCCTGAGCGAAATGGAATACGCCTACGCTATAACCCCGAGAAGTCTCCGATCCCCTGCGTTGGACACGTAATCTATATTACTATTACAGTAAAATATGATACAAGAAAGATCTCCTCGAGTCGATTCATAAGCACCAAATCTGGACTAAATCAGATCAATGGCTAGGAAGTTATATTTTGGAAAACAGTGTTTTTTGTATGAGAAAATTAATTATTAAAACTATTAAAGTAAAACAAAATGACACTGAGATAAAGCTCCCCCTAGTGTAAGAAATACACGACCAATCTTTCCCAAATCCAAATCAATTCTTCCTCGCACTAAGATATATAGGCTATTAAATTTGAATACGATCCATGAAGTCGTTTTTGAGTTCTGTCCGGGAGACAGTCCTTTTTTCTTTCTTTTTTTTTTAAAAAGAAAAATGCTCCCCCTAGTGTATAAAATATGAACTACTATGATCCATCTCCTCGAGTCGATTTCATATGGACAAAATCCCGACAGTGGTTGCAAAATTATTGTCTGAAAACGTTTGGAGACAGAGTCCCCCCCCTGTTTGGAACATACAATCGACCTTTCCCAAAATCAAACCAGTTCTTCCATGCACTCTAGTTCTATGTGGGTAAAAGAATTAAAAAGAATCACCATTTTACTAGAGATTAGCAAAAGCTTAACCAGACATCAGTGCAAGGTTACAATTTCAGGTTAATTAACACAAATTTTTTAAATCTCCACACGTTAAATGTTAATATAACTGGTAATTCAAAGACATCACGACTCATGTGCTGTTCAATAGGTCAGCTTTATGTTCCTGGCCATTATCCAAAGATCAAAACCGCCTCCAAAGTGTTAATGCCTAGTTCAAGTGTCTCATTTAAGCGAGTGAACTTCAAGAGCAGCAGGTCTGAAATCCCGTTTCATTACCCCAGAACTAAATCTTCTTTAGCAGCACATAAGTGAAGTCCTGACTACAATCTTGTCAGTTTGATCTTTGGAGAGAAAGCTCCTACGTCTGCGGCGAGGGGATTTTGGGTATTGACGCTTCATCCCTTTCATGTGCAACATATTTTTGCGTTTGGCATTTAAACACGTGCGCCATAGAGGAGGGAAAAAAAGGTCACCAAGTAGCCAGAAAGTGAGAGCATCAAAAAAGAAAAAAATCATGTAGCTGCATTGATCATGGATGAGGAGGAACAGAGGAGGGACGGCAGGGGGAAGAAAAGAGGGCACGCACAAAGGGAGGAGGCTCTGACAGGCTGTGTAATAGCCTGAGTGTTCTGAAACACTGCTCACACCTCCATCTCAACATTTTACCCAAATCACCTTCTGCTTCCTGTTATTTCTCTTTCTCTGTCTTTTTTTTATCTTCCGTATACTGTCTTCTCCCCCCAGCCACGCACACTCTCCCTGCAATCATATCAGACAAATAGATCCAGTTCCACTAGCCAGCTGCACTCAGCACCTCATCAGGAAGCCATCAATCATACATATGATACAGAGCTTCCTTCATGCCTCCCATTCCGAGGCGAACTCGACCAAAGAGCTGCTTTCTCACCAGAGGATTTCAACGTTTCCTCTTCTGGAAACGTTGCGTGTTGGAGGGTTTCACTCAGACCACCAAGACCCTACCTGCAGGCATGACTTGCATTACAGATGGGCTACCAGATCCAATTTGTTGTGGGTTGAGAAGACTCCAATTCCTTTGCTTGAGAACATTTTTGCTGTAAATTAATATCCTTCATAGGCCTCGTTCTGAGACAGGATCACCGGGTTAATGGCGGATGCATGGATAGAATTCTTTAAAACCTAAGGCACACTTTTTCTCCCCTCCTCCCAGCTTAATTGTTGCTTTTCTCTCATAGTTCCACCCATCACCTCACCTTCCCCCAAATCAGCATAGAGAGCAGAAGGCTTCTCTTTAGTCTCCCAGTCAGAGTTTGAAGATGTACAGTCACTCTTACCTCCCAGCAGACTCTCAGTGAGGAACAGACAGGAATACAAATGTGCAATAATGTGGAAATAAGGCTCTATACAGCTGAGTGGGATGGGAGTGAGGAAGAGGATTAAGGCCACGTATGATTAGGTGAAATCTTTGGGGGGGAATTCTGGTTCCATTTCCTGAATTCTGACTCTGTTCTCAGAATTCCCCAAAAAAGTAGCCCAATTCTGAGAATGGTGTCTGAATCCCCCCCCCCAACATTTCACGTCTCCATATGTGGCACCGATGGTATTAAGCGAGGCTGAATGGTAGTCCTCGCTTTGTATCACCAGAGATTACATTGGATTGATATTTAATGTGGGACTATACTACATTGTGTGAGGTTTTTATTTTTCTAATTTCTCCACTGTAGAAACAAAAAGAAGCCTAGAGTAGCATGAAGTCTAAAACTAAGGAAAGCAGCTGGACCAGTTTAAAAAAACCAAAACAATAACAAGTGTAAGAAAAAAAAGAACAATCTGCCATTTTACATAGCGTTACATACTGAACCCTTTCTAGGCTGCAACTATACACTTCCTGTCTCGGCTGGTTGCCTAGCAACTCCTCGCGGCCAAGAAACAATTCAGGACATTAAAAGAGAGTGAGTAGAAACCTTTAAATCTTTATCTAAAGAGACACATTAAGGAGTTTTAGAAGCATTAGTGGAGGAATGATTTTACATTCAATCAGAGCCAGGCTCATTTTTTACCCATCAATTTCCCTCTTTATGCTAATTTCAGATAAATTGCATGCTAGTCCAACTGATGAGCCGGCTGTAGCTGCGTTGTCTACTAAATGTGAGAGCGGTATGTGTTTGTGAGTCTTGTCAAGAAAATGAACACGAGAAATAGCAAAAAAAAACTAAAAACATCAACAAATAAGACAAACGGATTTAATTCAGTATACGTTTTCAAATATTGAAATGTAATACGTGAATGAAGATATCCTGTTGAGAGTCATGTTATTTCCCACCAGAATGTCTTCATAGCCCCCGGGCTGAAGCATTTTCTCGCGGTAATAAGTGCAGAGTGGCCTGACCCCTGTTAGGGGGGTGGCTACTGCCAAGAGCCGAAGATTTGTAAGCGGCATAATAAATATAAGCATCTCAAGGTAAACAAAAACATGTTTTTCGTGGGCTTCGTATCCCTTTGAGGCCCCGCGCTGAAGGCAAACACAGTAGGTAAGCTCATCAGTCAAGCACATAGCCCACACAGCAGCAGCTGCAGCTTTTAAGACAATTCCAGCCACTGAAGAAGCAGAGTTTGTGCCGGCGTGTTATCGGCACAACCTCCGGAACCATTTACGAAACCGTTTCATCCCTACGCATCAAGTCTGCTTTGATGGAAAGTACCCGCCGTGTCATTTCAACCAAAATCACATAATCGTTTTTACTTCTTCTACTGTAGAACTACCCCTCTGTTGTTAATTTTTGTTTTTTTTAATGATGAGAATGAAAGCTTTTCCATCAAAGGTTCGCGATTGCTCTATTAAATGAAGTAGAGTGAACAGAAAATGTCTGAAAGTAATCAAGCATTCCTGAACACGCACGCACACGCGGCGCTACAAGGACTTTGAAGGTCTTGGCACACTTGCTTCTCTCTTGAATACGAACGGAGCAGTCAGAGCAGGTTATTGTTGAAAGCACGGACTGCTTCCGGACCCGTCTCTCCAGCTTTGCCTCTAATGTACATTTATGGTCATTGGATTTCAAAGTAAGTCTAAGATATTGGTTTCTTTCCTGCCGACCCCAATGTCTAACAGTAATTGTTTTTATGCATGAGAGCAGCCTTCTGTTTATAGTATAATAAGCTTCTCTGAGAATCCATCAAGCCTCTCACTTTAATAGTCCCTCTGTCCCTTCTTCAGATTGACATTTAGCCCACTTATTGCTTTTAAAAGAAAAAAAAAAATCATGGAGCAGTGTATCTCTCTTCCACCAGAGATGCATTCCGACTCTGTCCATTAGAAGAGAATCTCTCCTCTGTAATGTCCAACGTTACATCCCTGAATATTTATAATAATAATGATAATACATTTAAGTCTTTCCGGCTCTCGTAGAGGAGTGAAGGCTCACTTGTGTATTGGAAAGTAATTGTTGATTGCTAATAGTTAACTGCTTGTGTGACCATGGATAGCCCCAGAAGACTGCCAGATGTTAATTGCTTCGTTTTCGTTTCGCGTGTTCATTTTCACCTCTAAAAAAAGTCCCATGTGGAGAAAAATATGAAATCGGTTGGATCTAATACGAACAATTAGAAACCAGACGATATGTGTCCCAAGGACACATTTCCCCCCATGACTGTAAAAACATGTGGTATGCTAATGAGACAGACCATAATCTCTATCATAGCGAATAATGGCAGAATGACATAAAGAGATGAGATACACCGTTAACCCTTTAAGCCCTCCAAATAACAAAAAACTATGTAAAAATGTTTTTTTGTTTTTTTTGGACCATTTTCTTTCCTTGGGGGCATTTATTAATTTCCAACCTCAGACACTCAAAATGAGTTTTTATTTGACAACATCAAATAAAAAAAAATCAGCCTTTGAAAAATATTTCATGATGAAATTGTGTATTTTATGGATTTTTTGGTAAATTATGTTTTTCAAACATATTACACTTTTTTGGTTGTATGAAGTTCCATAATTCTATTTATTAAGTCCTCGCATGCTTGAAAATGCCAGAAAAAACCCTATTTACAGTATAGGACATGGTTTATAGCCATGATTAATGCCTCCTCCGCGGTGGCCCCTTTGACCTTTGGTGTCCCCCTGGGCTTCATCATTGCCCCCTTACTATTTAGCATACACATGCTGCCACTGGGTCTTATTCTAAACAGGTTCTGTCATATTTTTCAGTAAGAAGTAAAGGTTTCTTCACAGAACTTCATGAATATTTGAACCCCTTTTTCATTTTTAGTACAAATACAACTGAACCAGGACAACGAGGTGCTAGTGGAGCAAGAGGGCGACAGCAGGAAGAACCTCCCCCAACCCCTTTTAATTTCATTATTCCCGGATTCATACGGAGATCAATAAAAACTGTTGCAACAAATGCAAAAATAAACCTTTTAAATTCTTACAAGCAGTCATTTGTGACATTGAGACCATACCGGACAGATAGACATATAGGGTCTGTTTAAAACAGTGTAAAAAAAACAGACCGATACAATTGTTTCATGATTAAAATGTTTGTATTATTTGTAATTAGATTAGAATTTTTTTTTAAAAATGTTTTTAGAAAAGTATTTGACCCGTATTAGACTTTTTGTGTTGTATCAAGTCCTCACATGCTTTAATATGCCCCAAAAGATCCTACTCATCGAAGAGGGCTTTCTGAATAGCCTTGGTTAATGCCTCCTCCTCCTCATTGGCCCATCTGAACGGTGGTGTCCACCAGGGCTCCGTACTTGGCCCCTTACTATTAAGCATTTACATGCTGCCACTGGGTCATATTATAATCTGGTTCAGACAAGTGGCACACATTTTTCAGACAGAAATCCATGGGTCATAAAAGGGTTTGTCTGCTTGGACAGATGAACATACAGCTAAATGTTTGACGTGGAGGAGATTCCTTGAATGATTAAATGAGGCTAAATATGATGGTTTGTATAAAGGTGAAATAGTAGAATTGAACTTTCAAGTTTATATAAAGGCTATTGTTCTAAATATATCAGTCTCCATGGTATTTTACATTCACATTAAGCCATTTAAGCCACTTTAGGACTATATAACATTATTGACTGCTTTTAAATCATCCTGACTCCCCTCCACCTTTGCTTCATCAATACCGTTCTTTTCATGTCCCATTAACCCCTGAGGACTAATGGGGACACAAATCCTTTGACCATTCTGCATTACTAGGGACATTTTCTCTTTTAGTTGTTGGAATCTTTGCATTTCGCAACTTCAAAATTGTTTCACACAATATAAAGGAAAGAAATGTATCCGACGAAACACATTCAAATTTAATTTAATTGATTATAGTCAGGCTTTCATTCCGGCGTCTTAGATTCAAAATCGCTGTTTTAACATTCTTCTTCTCACTTTCCATTTTTTGGCTTATAGGGAAACTGTCTTAATGCTTCAATCATTTCCAAGTGAAATCCAGAGAATTTGTATAATTTGATAGTTAAAGTAATAAGTTTTCTTTCTTTTCTTAAATATGGGTATTACGTAAACAAGATGCTATTTGAAAGGTTTAAAATCCCTAACCTGACTTTTTGGTGATATATTTAGACCGCAGACTTTCTTAATGTTGTTCATAAAAGTATGAGGGATTTTTAATTTGGAGTAGTCCTTATCATCTAGAGAACAATGATTGATTTGTATTGATCTTATTGACTGTAAGAGAAGCTCCTTTTTTAAAGGTTTGCAAGCCAATTCAAATGTATGAACGCTCGCATCATTAAACGGGCGAGACATTGTGAAATCATGGCTCCTGTCAGAAACCCAGGCTTTGTTTCAGCATCCCTTAATGCTCAGCCAAGCCTCTCTTGGCTGTACATGACTTGATCCTGGAAATGTGATTGGCAACAGTATAATGAGAGCCTGTGTACCTTTGATTACCAGCCCCCACCCCCCGCTAATCAACAGCATGTCAGTTTGGCCCTATTAGCCGAGAATACAGACTGGGATACCCTGGGTAATCAGTCGAGCAGTGGGTCCAAATGCCAGTCAAAGGGCACAATTGATATTTCATGCTCCCCGTGGAAAATTCCTCATCATTGAGGGAAACTTTTGGATTTTTATTTCTCAGGGGTGATGTCATCCGCTGTGTGGAAGACGTTGGAGCCTTCAGTGAGCTCTGATAGCACAGTTGTGTCTATCGATGCCCTACCAATATTTACCAGGCACCTGCACAAAAACCCTGCTTTTTTTCTTCTCTATCCTGCTGTTTGATCAAGATTCTCGTGCAGATATACGTTCAAGTTGTGTTCGGACACAGAAACTGTAGCTCTGGAAGAAATGGAGACACTTCAAAAAACTTAACACATGCATAAAAGAAGCACATATTACAGTAAAAACCAAACCAAGAAAAGTGATATGGTGGGATGATACCAAAAACAAAAAAAGGGGGTAAAAAAATTTAATTTTAAGTACTGCTGTCTCCTGACTCAAAACTTCCTAATGTTAGTCAAATATAGTTAAAAGTAAGATTTATCAGCTCATTTCAAGATGTCCTTAATGTAAATATCACATCTTATATTTAAAAATCAAGTCTCTTTTGGCAGATTTCTTAAAAACTTATTACAAGCTAAAAACACCTTGAATTCTATATTTATTTGTACTTATTTTTTTGAAGGGTAATTTTTTTCCATTGGAAATCATTCATATCCCAGACGTCATGAGGTACACTGTGATATTGTGTTGTGAAAAGCAGAGTAACACAGAGGATTCAGTGTATATAATAATATGAGGGTCCTCTCATCCTGTGCTTTTATTCCCTTAATTTCATCAGGGGCTGCTTAAAATCATCCAACCATCAACTCGTATGATTGTTGCTGATTAACTATTATATTACCTTTGCCTCTAACAATCCTCTGGATTATAACTGACCAAAATCACCTTAGAGACCACCCTCATCTAATTTTCCAGACGTGAGATGGGACGTTACACCAGGAGTGCCGGACTCGTCCGTAGAAGGATAACAACCCAGCAGCTGGGCCGGTATCTGCTCCTCAGTGTGAGGAGGAACAGGAGGAGCACTACCAGAGATCTATAAAATTAACTCCTGCAGCTGCTGGTGTGATGTTTCAACCAAACTGTCAGAAGAAGGCTCCATGAGGGTGGCATCACCCTGACCTCCACATGTTAGCTAACGGTACCCTGACTGCTGGATGGTACCAGGATGAAACCCAAGGACCAATTGTCAGACCTTACACTAGTATAGCGGACTCTGGGTTCCTCCTGGTCCAGGACAATGCCCGGCCTCATGTGGACAGATGGTGTGCATGTGGTTTCAGTTTTCCGCTTTGATTTGGGGTGTGATTTAGAATTCAGCCCTCAGCGGGTTGGTTGGAATGTTGGTTTCCATTTACCGTTTTCCATCATTCTGTTCTATACCAGTTACACAATGTAAAACCGTTAAGATGATTTTCCACTTTCTTGATTGTGATCCGATGTGTGATTTTTAGTGTCCCCCTATATTTTTTGGACCGTGATCCTTGTTTTGTTACACTCAATATTTCCTTTGTGAGGTATCACGTTATTTTGTGAAGTGAGCCACAATGAGTAAGTCAGGGTGACCAATCGACATCAGATGGGATAAAGATCCTGGCTGCGTCTATATATTTAAGCTTCACACGATACTAAGGCTCTTTATTTTTCTTTACTTTGATGAACTGTATAATCATTTATACACTTGCATGTCTTCCATAATGTCCTCTCTCTTTTGTTTCCACCTAAGCCTATGTAGGCTGTGGACTTTTGATCAGTGAAAACTATTACGCTCCTCCTTAGGTAATAGAAAAAAGGACATAAAATCCACAAACCAGAATGAACCTTCAAATTGTGTGTGTCTGAGAATTGTGTGTGATACTGGCCTTCCAGAACAAACATACTTTACCATTAAGATCATCCAGAAGTCAAATTCAAGGAGACGGACGCATACATTTTTTTTAGTCTTGTCAGAAAATAAAAGAGAGCTCTCTCGCCCACTTTATATGTGGGGGGAAAAAAAGAAGCTGTAGGAGTCACCTTCATTGTGGGCAGACATCTGAAGCAATGTTTGGATGAGTGAGACTGAGATGAGGGACTGCAGGAGAAATATTCACAAATGAGTGCTGAAGGAGGCAGGGGATTCTAATCACCAGCCATGACTGACAAACACACACACACACACACACACACACCCACACACTTTTTTTCTTTTTCTATCGAAAAAAAAACACGGTTCTTCATATATAACTTCACATCTAGGATTACTTGTACAATGCCGGGGACTGGGGATTTTTCAAATTTTATTCCTACATAGACTTTAATGCGAGGAAGAACTGGAGTTAATTTGGGAAAGGCTAGTTGTATATTTCTGACACCAGGCTGGAGCTTTATCTTCATAAGTTTTCGGCCATAATTTCTCCACCGCTGATCCAATTTAGTTCAAATTTGGTGAGGATGAACCGACTCCAGGAGATCTTCATTATACTTGTTCTTTACTTTACTTGTACACTGTGTATTAGTCTAACAGTTCATATTTAACTCACCAGGGGGAGCTTTTTCTTAATAAAAAAAAATGTTTTTCAGGCCATGATTTCTCAACTGTTTGTCTGTTTAAGTCCAGATTTGGTGAATATGAATCAACTAAAAAAACTTAATAAAGGGGATCTATCTATGTATTATATTTTACATTATTAGTTCATATTTTACTCAATAGGGGGAGCTTTCTTTTTTTTTTTAAATGAAAAACATGGTTCTAGGGACACAACTTCACACTTAGGATTACTTGTACAATGCAGGGGATTGAGGATTTTTCTGAGATATACCCTTGCTCTAAGGGACAGCATAGGCTTAGCGTTTACTTACAGCAAGAGGATGCGGGTGGCGACGCTTATGGCGATGGTTCCTTTTAGATAGTGACGTAGCTGGCTGGTGTAATGAGGAGGGTCTGAGCGAGTCGAACCATCTTGGATGGAGGAGGCTGGAAGTCTGAGAGGATGTGGAGTACGAAGAAAAATCGAATAAATAGCAAGGAAATAACACCCTAGGAGAAGCATGCACTCAGCCTGAATGTAAGAACTGTCACAGGAAATTGTTGAACAATTTGGTGGAGAGTGGAGTTTCAGACGTCGGGGAATTACTGCAGATCTGGATCATAGATGGGTGACGGCGGCCCGCGCCTCCAGCATAAACCAAACCCAGAGATCCACTCACACACAAACTACGTATTTTTGAGTTAAGATATCTTTCCCTTTTCCCGCATTTCCCAAACATATACTTCCTGTAAATTACAACATGAGACAAATGTCTGTAACAAATTATTTTAATTGAATTTATGTAACTAATGCTGCTCATAATTATTAGGATGATCTTAGGCCGATCAGAACGAATTATAGTTATGAATTCTCCATCATTTCCAGCGATGCCTTCATTTGAAATTACTTGTCAGTAATTAATTGCTCCCTGGAAAACCAATTTGTTAACACCCTTCAATTTATTTATATCCTGGCACATTTCACAAAAGTAAATGTGCCCCAAAAAGGAAACGTCGTCACTTCAGTGATTTTGCGGTCTATAGAGCGGCTGAATTTATTACGGCGCATACCCACAACTAAACGAAATTAAATATACACTGAAATAGGTTTGTGGACAATTAGCCCCTAATTAAATTAAAGCCTCGTTCAGCAAGACTCATATAATTCCCTCGCCACGTTAGAAAAAGAAAAAAAAAAGGCAGATATGTATGGAGTCATACATTTTCTCTCTCTCTCTCTGTCTCTGTCTCTCTCTCTCTCTCTCTGTCTCTCTGTGTGTGTGTGTGTCTCCAGCTATTGAGCTTAAAGCTCAAAAACTCAGCCAGGTTTATGTTCAAATTAGAAATATTGGTTATAAAACATGACTTAGAGCGATGATACTGTGTTCAGAGTATCTGGTTGTCGATGCCCTTTCTCTGTACATTCAATGAATACGTCCTTGTGTCGGTTCGTGAATAACGCCGTGTGTGTTTGTTTAATGAGAGCGTTTTCAGCCCATATACTGTTTGTTTGTTTTTTCGTTGTCTCAACTCTTGACTAGTGCTGTATTTGTACAGAAAGCACAACATCTTTATTTCAATCCGAGGAGACAGAGAATGAAGAAAAGATGATTAATTATAGATAATGAGTGATAATTTAAATATCAGAAAATCTTTGGTGCTCAGCCTTTTTCAGGGACCTTAAGAGTGAGGGGTCTCTGCCCTGAGCAGCAGCATCCAATAGCCCCCCTTTTCCGGATACTGGTTGTGGTGGTGGCGGCTGAGGAATCTGTTGAGGCTGATGGATCTGGGAGGACTAGGTGGAGATGGGGAGGTGGAGGGCGCACGAAACGGCAGCATGCGAGAACTAGATGAGTGGAGGGAGAGTCATATTTAAAAGGCAGCAGCTGATGTTGGTGGGCGGAGCTTGCAGGTGTGGCACAGTGATTCGATGGAGGGGGCTACATGAATGAGTGCAGCTGAGATCAGGTGATGCCCGAGACCAAGAGAGAGGTAACGGAGACTGAGCATGTGCGAAAGATGAGGATAATAGATTGGTAAGAGCAGGACTGTGGACTGAGTGTGCAAGAGGATAATCTTTCTGACTGAACTTTTGATATATCTCTCTTAGTTTAAAGTAGCAAGTGGCTTTTTTTTTTGTAGTTATTTGTCATTTGTAGTTCACCAGATACCGAAGAGAAACGGCACATCAGAATATTTCTCTAGGAAGATGTACCTATTGTCAAAGTTCATTCTTTCCACATTGCATGCTGAGCAAGTCAACACAATTTAAAAACCAGCATAAATAATCAGTGCTTGTTTGTTGTCTTTACAAAAGTAAGTTGAATCAAATTCATGTTTTATTACTGCATGACAGACGGAGCAGAAAGTCACACACCGCACGGTCATGAATAATATAGATTTGCCATTTCTCGCAGATGAGGATCGATTAATGCGGCTGACAAACCATCAATCCTGTCATTGGAGGGTGGGGCGCCATTTTTGTCTGTTGTTTCTAGGAATAGCATTCGAGAAAGACTTGAATAACGCTTCAACAATAAGCATCAATGTTTTGATTCTTTTTTTTACAGAAGCTCATGGTGTTCACACTAATCACGTTGGAAGAAACGATGTATGAAAAATGTTATCCTGGATTCTCACAACTGCAAAGCTGGACATTTTGAACCCACTGATAAAGTCATCACTGTATCGCCTGCAGATCAATCTAAGTATTAGATATCAGAACCTTGGACTGGGCGACATGTCTGTGCTTCCTCCCACAGCCCAAATACATGCAGTACAGGTGAATTGGTGAGTCTAAACTTTGTGTAGGAGTGAATGCGAGCGCAAATCATTCCCTGTGATGAACCGGTGACTTGGTCAGTGTGTTCCACACCTCTCACCCAAAGTCAGCTGGGATAGGCTCCAACCCCGCCCCATGATGGACCTGCACAGGACAAGCAGTTCCAGACAGGAGATATTCGAAACCTGTGGCGAAAAGAATCATGCAGTCGATAAAAGATTCGTCCTCTGTGGACCATGAACACAACATTTCACACTGACCAGATCGGTAATAGTGACAATCTTGGATTTGACCTGATTTGACGGATGGGTTCGACTGTGGACTTCACACTTTTTGCATGAAAACACAAAAATGTCCAAATTCAGAATGTAAAAATGAAAAAGAAAAAAAAACCCTCTTCCAATGACTCAGGATTTATTTTTAACTCCATTCTCCTTCCACTCAGTCTCCTATATTTCAGCTTTTTCTGCCAAGCAGAACATTTTTGAGTTTAACTCTGAAAAATATGAGCCGAACCGACACAGTGCTGCATATTATTAAGTTATTCCAGAACTCCTGCAGTTTTTTCCTGCCTTGTGAGCAAGTGTGTGCCTTTATACAACAAGAACTAAAAAAAACAAAAAAACATGTTGCCAAGAAAGTTAGATTTAGAATTAGAACATCATTAATATTGAAAATGTATTTTAGATGTTTGTTTATTTATGTCAACACCATTCACTTTTTCTTCCTTCCTTACGAAATCTTCATTCCGCAGCTAGCAGAGGCCATTTCTGTTCTTTTGTGCTGGGAACAGCTGAACGGGCTAAATGAACCAGATGAGGGCTGGCCAAGCCCTTTAAATGCCTTTCTATAGGAGTCTATTTTTAAAACAGCACAACATTGTCTCCCAAATTGACTCGTTAAATCAGCTCGTCTTCTCACTCTGAATATTTCTCCATCATTTATACGAACTGCCAAACATGAGAGCAAATGCCCACCATCCCTTCACCTCCGATGCTGCCTTTTCTCACGCTGTCTCCCTGAAATAAAAATAAATTGTATCCAACAACGGGCGCATAAATGGAGGTTTCTGAGTGACAGATAGAGATTGACAGCGGCAGTTAGAATCTGGTTAGGACTGGATGTTCTGAGAGGCAGCATTCTTGGCATCATGCCAGCCTTCCCTTTTGTTTTTTTCGAACATGTTTTTCATTACAAGCAGACATTTCTCAGAGGAACTGCCACTGATCCAAGCTATTCAGTCGCTCACCCGACACCGGTGTCACATCTTGTCTTTTGTCTCCTGCCTTGTTGTTCATAATAATCTGTATCATTCTGTGGTTATTGTGTTTTTTTAGGCAGTGCCGGTAATGAATAGGGTAATCACACATTCACTGAAAGCCCTTCTCACATAGTGCAATCCCGCCAAAATCAGTGCATTTCAACAATAATCACATGGATTAACTAGGCCGTAGTGTCGGGGACGAGCAATCCCCCTGATTGAACTCCTCAAATTAAAAAAGCTCCACAGGGTGAGGAAGAACAGGAACTATCCGAGCAAAATATGATTTATACATTATACATCTCCTTGAGTCCATTCGTACAACCAGATTAAACAAATCAGCAGGAGGGGAAAAAAGCTGTTCTCCTAGTGAGTAAAATTTGATATATTAGAGTAAAACACAATGTTTGTAAGATAGATCTTGTGGCGTCGACTAGGAAATAGCATTTTTCGTAAAATTAAAAAAAACCTTCCACTAATGTGTAAAAAAACAACAACTAGTTATTAATTATAACAACTGCCTCTTAAGTAAATCTACTAGGCAGATTTCCTCAAGTCGATTTGTATCCACCCAATTCGGACTAAATCGGACAAAGGTTTGCAAAATTATGTCCAGAAAAGGTTCTGAGATAAAACATTCCCCAGTGTCGGAAATATACAGCCGAACTCCCCCCAAATCCACCCAGTTCTTCCTCGCACTAATGTCTATGTGTGTATAAAATGTGAGAATGATCTTTAAATCGTACGAGTTGTCACGCTAACAGGAAAGAGCGCTGGATGTGGTGGCCGCATGGCTATTCCATAATATCCCCCAACTTTTCAGGGATATAAATATGGAAATATAATTTTTGGCATAATGCTAATGTCCATTATCATTCCAATAATGAAAAAAAAGAAAATCGCACTGCAGACACTATCTGTCACTGAAATCTGGCTTGTTGTGTTCAATCTGTCATGAATAGGAAAGATGATTCATTTTAGCCACAACCCTTATCTTATATATTAACTACATTCAGGCAAACATTTTCACAGGAAATCATTATTATACATTCATTTGCATGAACCTCATATGCTCAATATATCGGCCCTCTAAGTGATGTGTTTTCCTGTGAGCTCCTTTGAAGGCCTGCTGGGTGTCAGAAGAGTGGAAAGTCTTAAAATTCATTTTTAAACTGCCACCTGAAAAGCGTCTGATTAAAAGAAAACCAGTGTATCTACAATACCTTTTGTTTTTTTCTCGCCATTTCTAACAAGTCATAGGGAACGTATTGGGGGTAACTGATAGACTAATGCAGAAACTTAAAAGCCTCCAATCTTCTGCATCTGGAACAGGAGGCGGAAGCTTTAGTCAAGAGAACTAACTTTAGGGGAGAAGATGTCGGCTTCCATGTTTGTTTGATTAGAAACACGCTGGAAATGCTGCGGTGAGGCTGGTTTTTTGATCTCATGGTAAATAAATACATGAACCCACAAACACACTCACAAAGAGACCAAAAAAAGATAACAACCTCTCAAAAGGCCTATTTACAAACAGTGGTTGAATTTTATGCAAATGTCGCAAACAAAGAGTTGCATTCAGCTCCAAAACTCAGCAGGCAGTAGAAGAGTAACAGCTGATGCTAACCAGGCTTGGCTAGTGTTCAAAAACGTGGAATTGTGCTCCATAAATAAAAGAAACAAATTAGTCAGGGACAAAAGCAGGGAACATTGTAACGTGTAACAATTACAAGATACGTATGTTTGCATATATATAAGATTTATAGCCAATGGCTCATTTTGCTAGAAAAAATCATAAGTTTAGAACATAACTACAATTAAAACACTAAAATAACACAGAGTAACAATAACAACAATATATGTATATGTTTATATTTACGTGCGTTAATGTTTGCATGTAAATGCTTTCAGCTCCGTTGATACTGTTCCAGAATTTTACTCCTAATACTGAAAAAACGACTGACCTTTAGTAGTTTTATAGTGTCGTCACTCTGCATGTGCTGATGTCTGATCCCCCGGTGGGGGACTTTTGGACTTATGGAAGGGGGACTTCGGGGGCGAGTCCGAGCATATTCTATCAAATTTAGAGAGAAACTATTTTTAATATTATTATATAAATTCAATGCACAATTATATAAAGAACAAAAAAATACAATGTTCATAAATTATATTGTAAAAAAAAAAAAGGTTCTCTGAAGTGAGTATATGAACATAAAAAAATGAAGTAAAAGCAAACACAATAAAAAGAAAATCCTTTTTGTGCTACCACTTATTAAATGTAATCAGACACTAACCATTCTCATGATTAACTTTGTATCCAACCTACGCCTGCTGAGTTCACCGTAAAAAATACAGTTAGCTGTACATTTGTCACATGAAGTAAACGTTTCAGAAACGTCCTACGGAACATCTCGATATGGTCTAACGGGTGGAAATCTGAAAATAGATTTCGCCCAGTTTAATTCACCTGCTTGTCATCGAATCGACCGTTCTAGTCAATATTTCTCCTAAATAATCTTTTTGTCCAAAAAAAGTATCTGACAGTTTTTATGTCGGTAAAGCTAAATGCAATTAGCTACACAATGCTACCTTCAGTAGCAAATTAGTTAAATGGTCTGTTTTGTTGTGTATACGAAAATTCGATTTTATTTATTTATTTTAAGTAGGCTGAGCACAGCACACACTTTTGATTCTAAAAGGTTGTTGTTGTTGTTTTTTAAATGTGACATTGCTCTGTTGTATTACGACATTAGCTGAATTAAATGCCGACATATTGCCTTTTCTTTCCTCTTGTATGTATTTGCATAATTGGTGTTGAAACAAGTTACATTATTTTAATATCCTGGTAATTGGTTTCAGTTTCTGAATCCATTTTTAAGAGGTATTTGTATTGGAATATATTTTTTTAAAGTCCGGAACTCTTTGCTCACCAGGGTTAGGGTTAGTGTTAACTCTGCTGACCAGAGTTATCTCTGCATGGGCTTTTAGGTACCGGTTAGCATTTAGCAGAGGAGCTTTAAGCCCATGTCTGAATGGGTTTCATCTGACCCTTGGTTTTGGTTTAACTTAACAGTAAACTCCGCTTCCCAGACTGACAGATTCCACGTCCACCACGGTGGATTCCTTATGGAGGTAATATAAAGTCACTCAGATGAGAAGTGTGACTTTGGGGACCACGGGGCGCCGGACCGCGGAGGGGTCATTTGGCAGAGTTGGGCATCAGCAGTGGGGAGAGAAATGGTGTCAGCAGAAGCAGAATATTTTCCCATCTCAGTCTGTGATAAGAGGATCTGATTCAACCAGAGGTGCTGTAATTGTGAAAAAGAACGTTTGGTTGATTTAAGATCTATTTATGTCTCGTTATAATAAATTGTCTATTAAAATGAGGTTAAAAAGTTAAGCTTGTCTTAATTTGGTGAATGAGACGTAATGCACGTTCGGACTTTGAGATTTGATCCAAATGTAAAGTCCATTATAAATTAAATGTATTATTATTATTATTATTATAAATGTGAAATAAATATCAGGTAAATGAGAGAAACTTGAATTTCAAGTACGTGGTTGTGTGTTTTCCATTTGATAAGGAAGGATCGTGTGAGAATATTCCCTTTCTTGGTATTTTTTGAGTTTTGTTTACTTGTAGAAGAAAACCCAAAGAGAGCTTGTGAAAAATAATGAGCTGTCTGCCAGTATATCAGCGGAAACTTCTGATGCCTACTGTTCCTAAATTACAGAACAAAGAGGTATGAATGTTTTCCATGGTCAGCATTCTGGGCATATCGGACAAAATGCAGTATTCAGGGATGTGACCTTACATTTCACTCCTTTCAAGCAAGTTCACAAGATTTTTATATATTTCTAAGAAGAGGTGCGACGATTACAAGAAGGGTTGGTTGGAGAATTCATCCCACGGACATTTTTGGAATGTCAAATTAATGAGCTGATTGCGTTGATGGGATGCCAGGATTACTAATTTTCACGATTAACCATAACATTATAATCGTAAGAATTTTATACACTACGGTATTTCAATCGGAAAAGACGAGATATGGAAACGATGGATGGTTTATTACAACACCAGATGTGTGATAATGAGTCTATTAGAAAGTTGTTTGGCGCTCAGACCCTTCGGGGAGATTGAGATTGAAGAGTCTCTGCCCTGAGCAGCAGCATGGATTATCCCCCCTCTGGAGTCTGGATACTGGTGGTGGTGGCTGATGACTATCAGTGTGCGGCCATTCATTTTGGATATCTACCAAATGAGCACCTAGCGGGTTATGGTAGATAATATCCAATCTGCAAAACCTGCTGTAGGAAAGTCAGCTACTGTCTCCAACACATCTAACATGTCCCAAGATCTTAAGGATAATCATCCATCCCTGTTCAACCAAGTCAAGGAATAAACTAAACCTGTTAGTTCTTCTCCGCCGCATCTTTCCTGGATAATTTAAACAAGTTTTGGTGAGTTTTTACATTCAGATGTCAAAATGTCGGACCAACGGTCAAGAAGTCGTCCGTTAAACAGTGTTTTCTGTAAAAAGAAAAAGAAAAGATTCCATAATATCCCCAGGGGATATTATGGAATCTGTAAATACTCATTAGATGACAAAAGTTTTATTCAACATATTCAGAAAGTATTGGCACTAGCAACCAGAAGATTCTTTTCTATACCAAAAAACCTAAAACAGAAGTTTAAGGGAATATTAGACCTAATATCATATAAGTATTATCATCCATGGAGTGGCAACAATCCTGGATGACTTTGTAATTATATTTTCATAGATTATTTAACCTGAAGAGCCGTCACACCCCATAAATAATTATTTTTGAGAGACAGTCGAGGAGATTTTTTGTATTTCTCTCTGTTTGTATTCCAGGCTTTCACGTCACAAACAAGCCGGATTAAATTAAAAGTTGTTATAGATTGTTTGTGATCACCTTCTATTTGTTTCTTTAATTGCTCAGTCTGCATCTGTAACAACCAACGGCGTTTCATGTCTGTAGGGGAGAAGAGCTCTTAAATGTTTTCAACACTCTAATGTTCTCACCAAGAAAAAATAAATAAATAAATAAATAAAAAATCCCTGGGGCATTAATCAATTCAATATCTTACCCTCTCCAAATGTACCATAAAATAGCAAACTGCCTGTTCAAGCTTGTTTTCCAGTAAAAAATAGTAAATATTAATTCAGTTAACTTAAACTTTTTAGCCACGCATGTTCTTAGATAAAAAATGTTTGGACCCATATTAGATTTTTGTTATTTTATTAAGTTCCATAAATCTGTTTTAAGTCCTCACATGCTTTAATATAAAAAAAATAATAATAATTCTACTTATCGAGTAGGACTTTTCTCTGTAGCCGTGGTTAATGTTTCCTCCTCAGTGGCTCCTTTGACCCGTGGTGTCCCTCAGGGATCCATCCAAGGACATTTACCCTTTAACACATACATGCAGCAACTGGGTCATATTAAAAACAGGTTCAGTCGTGTGAAAAACATTTTTCACAAGAAATATCGACTGAAAATGTGCCCAACCGAACAGTCGAGCAGGACATTAAAGGGTTAATCGATGGTTGTGTACCCAGAACCTTCACTCTTTTCTTCTTGCACTCAAAACTAAGACTTCTAAACCCTTCTATTTCTACTAAATCTGCTGAGACCAGGAGTAAGCGAGCGAGGGTTTTGCTCAGCAGCCGCAACAACAAGTCTGATATTTGTTCGCTCCCTTTGAAACTCTGAAGAATTTTATTAAATGGATTCGTTTTATTTACCTCCAAGACCGATTGCGTTATCGTTGTCAAGATAATACCGGGCCTCAGACTGGCTGTTAGACGACAGGCTTGGAGATAAAAGTATGCAACCAGCCTTTTATGTTCCCTCACAAAAGTGTGTGAGAGGAAAAGAAATCAGCCCAGACTAGGAGAGGAGAAGAAGTACGTGGTGTACAACAAGTGAGTAAAGCAATTTAGAGGCATTTAGAAGTCTCTCCTTCAGGAAAGCGCCGCTTTGACTAGTCCTCGCTCCAAAGTACCGGATCCAGGGGAGTTGGACAATTCATCATACACAACAAATGCATTGACACATGCAGGCAGCACCGGCAGTGGCCCGGAAACCCACTAACTAAAAAGGTATGAAGCGTAACACATTCGCCCTTTCATTCAACTCAAGTGTACGGGAGTCGTGTTCCACTGCGTTTTCCAAAGGGGAGATTTAGCGCGCTTTCTGATCCACAGACTGGATATCAGCAGGACTATAAATAAAAGATCAACATTATTAGAATCGCACTTTTGTGCTGATATAGCAGGTGGTGTCGTCTGGTTCTGTTATCTTACCTCGTGGTCTTCTTTCGGCATTCGGAGGGGAGCTCGTATACTTCCCTTCCCCTAATGAGTGTGTGGTCTAGTGGATGTGACGCAGATACACCATTAAAGAGAGTGATCATCAGTTGTTCACACCTCATTTGCTTCCTCATTTCTCCTTCTTACATCCTCCTTGCCTCCCTCTCTCCCTCGCCCTCTTTTCTCCCTCCCGTGTCACGAGGAGCGTACCTCACTGCAGCGGCATTATGACCACTCTGATCTGCGTGGCAGGGTGGAATGGGATTTTCAATGTCTCTTTCCGGTTCCCTCGCAGAGAGGGCCGTGTAATGTTCTAATGGACTCTGCGGACACTGGCTAACCCCCACGGTAGAGCGTGCAGAGTCGGGTCTCACAAGTGTGACTCCCCCACTCGCCGCTATCTCTGCCAGACGAGCCTAGCTTCACTAAAATCTTTTTAGTGAAAATCACAGTGACTGGCTGTCCACTTATATCGGTCATGAGAGGTGGGGAGGTGAGGAAGGGGAACTGCCGTCGCTGCATATCAGCGAGCCGCACCACTAATAGGTTTAGAATGACATTAAACTGTTAAGAACGAGACAATTATCAGCAATCACGTAGGTCTGCGATCTATTTTTGCTTCGAGGTGGTATTTTATAGTGGGGAATTTACCCGACTAGTTAGTCAGATCCGGTCTTTAGAGGCACTTTAGAGGAACTGAATGGACCCGGGGACACTTTGGTCATTCATTCACCCGGAACTTATTTGCTCCTTCTTCGCAATAGTGAGGCAAGGAAAGGATGCAGGGTGGCTCTAACTCATGGAAAAGATGAGTTACTTTTTCTTTTTTTTCTACTTTTGAGATAACACTAAAGAAATGAATGATGAAGTCTAAATAAATAGTTTCCACACATTGTTGGATTCTGGTATGATTTAGCCTCCAAGTGTATATTCATGCTTCTTCATTTAAAAACCACTGAGTGATATTCAATTATAATTGACATGAGAAAGTGGCCAGAGAAGAAACAGATGAGTAAAATGGGTTTGAAGCTAAATGTGATGGGTTCTTCGCTAGTATGAATGTTATTGTTAGGGTTAGGGTTAGGTTTATATATATAGCAAATAAAATCAAATACTGTAGTATAAAAACTATTTGGTTTAGCAGACGTATGTCCTAAGGATGTAACGGAGGCAGGACTGCAAATTTCTAAGAGCCCATTTTGCAGATAATGAAAAAATGATTTTGCCGGAATGACTGCCCCTTTCAAATCTATGCACGTAAAACAGGAGACGTTCTCCTCACATGTTAAACATCTTGACTTAAATGAAGCCGTCTGACTGACATCCTCAGTCGTAGGAGTTCAGTGTAAAACTGCTGACAAAGATGCACCAACTCTGGCTGCATGGCTGCCGCTCTCGCCTCCATAAAATCTCCATTCTCTCTGCCCGCTATAATTGCTTCGGCAATAATGTGCAATAAGAAGATGCCGACATTTTATGGGTTGTGTTCTACCACTATGTGGTACTTTAATATAATTCAAATACTGCACGATATCATATTAGATTTTATAGCTTGGCCAAACAGGTAGTCGGACAGGTTTGGTACACTGGTAGTCGAGGGAAAAAAAGCAATAAAAAACAGGCAAACAATGCAATATTCAGAAGAAAAAAAAGCAAAATCAAAAAGCAGCCAAGGTGAAATCTGGTAATAACCGGAGAATGTGTGTCACGGAAGAGACAGAGGTTCACCCTGAACCGACACAGAAGGGCAGGAAGACAGACTGAATCCAATAAGAGGTGGACATAATGAGAAACGTGTGAAACCACTCAAGGCAGGGAGACAATCACAGAAGGCCACATTAGGAGCAGGAAGTCTGAAATGAGAAGTAATGTCAGTTATAAGACAAAACAGGAAACAGATGAATGAAAAAAATGGAGAGGAGAAACATCGACCTGAACAGATCGATAAGCGGCGCCTATAGAGGCTTTAAATACGTCATACGTTTTAGTCATAATTGTAAGTTGGAGTAAGAAGGTTATTCTTTATTTCGGATTGAGATGTTAAAAACTTCCCTCCATTTGCATTACAAAGGCAGAGGAACCCAGACAGCACTCAGAGAACTTCCTCCAAGGCAGTTCAACTTAAAAGAATTTAGAATGATGTTTGTAATGTTATAAGTCTGACAGTTATTTAAGAAAAACAACATCTAACTAAAGACAGATTCCTTCAGAGTCTAGCTCAATACGTTTGGAAAGCATCTCAGATATGCGCCAAACTCAATCAGCTCAGTTTCTGCCAGAATTCAATCTTAGATGAGGGTCTGTCACAATATTATTTGTCTACTCACAACAGGGAATTTTACTGGGAGCCCTGTAAATTTAGAAATCTCGGATCCCTATATTTGGCGTATTCCTTGGATCCAAATCCCGCTTTGTGTGGGAGACCTCAAGTCCCTGTGGACAAGAACTGTAGACATCCATGAAGTTGGAAACAAACACCTTCTGAGTTTTCCTATCATGAAATGATCTTTCCCAAGACCAATCCAGTTCTTCCTCACACTACGGTCTGAATGAAGTCTACGTGGGTAAATTTTTTTTTAAATCATCCATGTCATATTTTATTGAGTTATTACGTTAAAAGTGAGGATCTGAGGCAGTCTTGGCGGCGGCAAAGACAATCCCATAATAATCCCCGACTTTTCGGGGAAATTATGACCATTAGGTTGGACCCCTGGAATGAAAAAGCTGTACTCCATCAGCCTCTATGTTTACGAAAAGTTTCCGATCATCATGGGTAATCTCGATGCGAGAGAGAGATGACGTTAACTAGCTACCATATTAATAATAATTACTAATTAATATAAAGACATCAAAACTGCTGGTTATAGAAAGTACGGCTCAACAAGGATTTGATTATATTCTGTCTGAAGTCTTTTGACCTCCTCTTTCCTGTTAAACCACAAACAGACGAACAAATATCTCCTCTTTGGAGGACAAACAGTGATGATCGCGTCTGAACAAGAAGTAACGTTGAATGATCGGCGCATCCTGGAGACCATTAACGTTTTATTGTTGCAGGAATGCTCGGAGCGCCTTTACCGTAACAGCTTCCTGTAATGTCCTCATCGCCTTTTAAAGAGCTGGAGGAAACTATTATCGCAATCCTAACGCGACTGTGTAACCTTGGAACATACTATCAAAAGGCGTAAAAGCACCAACACCACTAATACACTCGGGTTTTGATTACCCAGGAAGGTGTTGACTCTGTCCTCGCCGGCGTCCGCGTGCGTCGTGCAGAAGCGATCATGTGTGAGGAGTTTTGTTTGTGGACCTTGTTCCCCGTTCTCTGCATGATGTGATCAGTAATTCAGGGTTCAGAAACACAGAAACAGCCCATAGTAGAACGAATTAGATATAGATTTTTTTTTTAAATTTGAAATTACAATTTATAATATTACATTTTTGGACCAGTATCAAACGTAACAGTCTTATAGTTCAGTGCTTACACTTCTGCCCTAAAATAGTAATCTATTCCTTTTGTGGATCTATCATTCCACAAAAGGAATGATAGATCCTGTTTAGACTGGGTTTTAAAACTTGTTTTTGGCGATCAGATCACAAGTGAACAGAGAGACGCATCAATGGTAAAGGACGCATTGTACCACATATGAATGGAATGTGTCCTGATTGCGTCTCTCTCTCTCGGATAGGGATGAAAGTACGGAGACCAACAGGGGCAAATAGAGAAAACTCAAGCAAATAAAGAAAACATCATTTTGACATCACAGGAGCGCTGCTGCACAGTAAGATCAAATAAAGAAAAACCACCTGCAAAAGCCACGAGACAACGGAAGCTTTTACGAAAGGCGCTTAAAAGTGACGCACTACCAACATGTTTTTTTAATGCTTCATTTACTAAATAAACAAGATAAAATACACAAAAGGTTTCATGATGTTTTAATAAGCTGCGCTAGCTTCCCTCAACATCCGGGGCGTCAGGTCGTGTGACTTCATCGTGACAACAACAAATAATCTTAACGATTTTGTGTCGACTTCCGAATTGGAAGCCACAAAATGTCTGAGCTGTAGATACCTGTAGAAATGTTACTCAGGAAGATTTAATTTATGTGATAACTGTATAAAGGAGGTAAACCTATTTTCGATGTAGAGATCAGATAATACACCCACTCCACTTTTGGACAAAACATCAAAAGCTTCATCCTTTACATTACTGATGGGGCGAACATTTGATTCTTTGCTATCGGAGCAGTATGTGAGACGTAATTGAGATTAAAGGAGCGTTTAAGCTGAATGGATTAGAGGTGAAAGATGAGATAGGCTGTTTAAATAGTAATTTGGAGCATAGTAGAGCCACCGGGGATGTAGATCCGATGGATGCCCTCTCCAACACGGTCCATGCAGGACTAGTGACATCATTCCCCTTCCAATACAACGATGCTTTTATTTTGGCAGCCCAGAAATAGTATACCGAATATAGAAGCGCCAAACCTCCCATCACCCGAGGCCTCTGTATTATCATTTTATTAATCATGGGTTGTTTTGTTTTTTTATTCCATATAAAGATGATATCTGAATATTAAAATTGTAAAAAAAAGAAAATGTTTTTTTTTACCTTCATCTTAATTGTATTTATCTGTCCTACCAAGGAGAGGGGCAGGGAGTCCCAACGCTCAAGATTTTGCTTAAAATTGGATAGCGAGTGTTGATAGTTAGCCTCATAGAGATCCTTGTAGTCATGTGTAACATATATATCTAGATATCCAAATTTGCTGAAACTTTGGCAAGGATTTTATACCGCGAGATACGGCGGTATGAACTGCAATTAAAGTTTTTTTTTTCCTTTTTGAGTAACAGAGAGATAACTGCTCGAGGAATGGTCGGAGTAAGGACTTTGAGGTAAAATTGTCGAATAGTGACAATGACAAAGGCGATAGTTGGTCTGAATTTTTTTTTTTAATGCAGATGGGAAGCCATCTGGGCCACGGAGATTTTCCACTTTGCATGGCTCTAATTGCTGAGGTTATCTCTGTACCTTAAAAATTCATCTCCACCTCGGCAGCAAGTTCGACAGAAGGCATATCCAGAGATTTTAAAAAATCTTCTAGGGCAGACGGATAACCAGGTGAATAGAATTTTCTAAAACATGGATTAATTCCTCCATTATCGGTGCATTTTACACCATGTTCATCGTTTATTGCCGGGATGGTTTGATTGGCAGTTCTTTGGCGTAAATGATGTGCGAGCGTTCGTCCAGCCTATTGCCCGTCTTCATAGTGATTATGTCTTGATTGGGAAATAAGGTAGTTAAGAGATCAAACTCTGTCTGTAAAGACAGACGTTTTTTAAAGTACATCGGCCGGAGGGGAGTGACTGTACGACATATCTAACTGTAATATCTCATCTGTTTATTTTATAAGGCTCTCTATATCGGCCTTTCTCTTACTTCCACTGTATGAGATAATTTAGCAACTGAAATATGCCTTTAATAACTCCGACACAATAGAAAGTGACATCTCTAGAGTTTGATTCATATCGAAAAAACGATTAAATTTTAGATGAAATGAAATTGGGAAACTCTTCCTCTGAAAAAAGGAATGGATTAAATCTCCAGTGACGGGATGTGGATTGCGTACTAGGAATATGCATTTTCATACTTAAGGGACTATTGTCAGAGATGACTGTGGTACTCTATTCACATTGTTTTGTAAGATGTTAAATCCTTTTGTCAAGGAAAACGTCATCAATGCGGGACTACGTCTTGTGAACCGGGTAAAAGTAAGAATATGCTCTGGAGGTGGGATTACGAAAAAGCGACACGTCAAACAAGCTTCTGCGCCTACATGCATTGCTTTTGCTGCTTTGTTGTTTTAAATGGGCTTTGAAGATTTAAATCTATTGAATGGCTCTTTACTTTTTTCAGTATACTTTAGACTAGCCGCTGGGACACGCCCCGCCGCATTGGGAGGAATCACACACATTGTTTTGAATGGCAGCCAATGGGAGCGGCGACTGCCTCCAATCTTAATGTCAACTTAGATTGATATACTTACCCTTCCCATTTCCTATTAATGCTACACACTAGAGGATAAAAAGTCCGACTTAATGACCGATTTGGCCCCCCGAAATGGTCGGTGGGGCGTGGCTGATTCGAGTCTGGTCTCAAACGACTTTGTACCCCAAAAAAGTCAAGAGTGTTGTGTCATCAATACGATTGTCTGCCTGATCCCGATCAAGTCGCAGACATTTATGACTCCTGATCTGGCCGCCTCCGACGGTGTACCTGCAATAGCCAATGAGAGCAAGAAGAACAGGAAGCGTCATAACCAGATGTTGCGTTAGTTTTCAGCGAAGAAAGCCAAACATACCTAGACCCCGAGCCTGGTGGATTATTGAAGAAGAGGAGCAGCTTGTTGAAGTATGGCAACAACACGAATGCCTTTATAACGTTTCATCCAAGATGTATCACAATAGTAACGACGAGGTCATTGATCGTCCTCTATGTTTTTTTTTTGTTCTGAAGTCACATCTGGTCACGTGAGTTTCTGTGAGATCCCGTGTTTGTGGAATCCCCACGTGTGGATCTCTCGCCATCTGGCTGAATCGTCTTGTGTGTGCGTTCGGAAAATTATAATGTTATAAATCGGTTGAATATGTCCTAATGTCTCCCAAGTTTTTAAAAATCAGTTAAGATTTGAAAATGTGATATAGATCGCCAATATGAACGAGGTGTCCAGGACATCCCTCAAAAAAAAACCATACATTCTTGCTTGGTTTGGGGGACTACAAAAAACACTCTTGGACTCCCGACAAACCACGAATATGACGGAGAGAAAAAAAAACCCAAATTAATATAAAAATTTTAATTTAAATATAATCTGTATAGAACAGCATAATAGATTCTTAACTAGGACATTTTTCAGCTCCGACTTTATCAGCGTTAAAATGTCTACCTTCAGCGAGAGAAGGCTTTCTGACTTCAAACCTGAGATGACCGTGTCTCCTGGATCCGGTGTAGGTTCTGGCCGTTTTGCATGGACTCCTGGCAGCTGGGCTTTGCGACGGCTGGTCCGGATCCCTTTTATTTCCGCAAATTTGTTACCAACTACCCACTTCAAAAGGACCGCTTCGGGTTCAGACTGTGTTGAGATACAATTTAATGTCGTATATGATGAAATACTCTATAAATCTTTTTTAAAACAGAGGCTCAGCGGGGGCCCGTACCAAGCGCACCTTCCTCCGTTGTGGCCTAGCCAATTTGTGGGGTTCAATGAGGGGGATTGTTTTTGTAGGACGCAGGGGCTTCTCTGGGAAATACCCTTTCTGTTGGGGAAGACAGCATGAGCCCGGTTTGGTCTTGTCGTAACTGTATTCACTGTTATTCTATGATCAACAACATGAGAAGAAAACCTAGCATTTTTACAGCGTAATAGTTCTTATCATAATCATTTAGAAGTGGCAGCGTGAATATTGGAGGGTAACATTACAGATAAAATACATATTATTGTGTGGAAAAAGAGTGTGGGAAGCTTTACTTGTGCAAAACTGACTGACTCACAATAATAATAATAGAATAATTCTCTTTTCTTTTCTAAAAAGCTGTTGAGGATAGAAGAATGCATTTTGTGAGGAGGTTTATTATTTATGGATGTAGAATGAAAATGACTGAATAATCATTATCGTTTGAGGTTTGGGCGCCTATGGCCCCCAAATTTTGCTTTAAGTGTGTAGTATTGTTCATATGAATACACAGTATTTTCTCATTTTGTATTACACACAAGCGTCATATGGCAGAGAATATCGATGAGCGTCTTCCTCTTCCTCCTGCTCGCTTCTCCTGAGGTGAATATATGGCGTACTGTGTTGCTTTCATTGGTTCAGGTTTCTGCATCGCACCCACGCGGATGCCGGCGGCGGCGTTTCCCCCGAGATCACATAATAATCTCACCTTTGTAGACTTTCTGGAAACACTCAGTCTTGCTCGAGTCGTCTTTGTGGAACAATACAGCACCCTCTGTTTTTAATCAGGAAAAACATTCTTTAAGTTTGAAAATGATGTTTTATGGAAAATAGAGTAAGGCCTTACAGGAGATTCCCCGTCCCGGCTAAGAGTTATCCGGCTGTGCTGCACATGACCTGCAGAAAATATGAATCTGTTCTCAGATAAGCAACGATTACAAATGTAGGAATCTCAGCACACTCAGCGAGGAATACCAGGAAAACCGCCCTTCAAAGAAGAATACTGGGCCCGCCTTCTAGTTTTGGACAAACGATTATCAAACAAATGCTTCTTATACAGTGATCAAGAGAAAAAAGGACAAATCAATCAAGCTAAGGTTGAGTTAAAAAAAAAAAAGAAGAATCAAGAATAGTGGTGCTGACATGAAATGACTTAAAAATAATCCACAGGCTTATTTTAGGCTGAAAGAAGCGATAAGTCTTAATTAAAGTGGTGTCGTTACATTCAAATGTTCCACCAGCAGTGAACCCGATGGATGCAGTGCTCTTCTTCTTTTTTTCTTTTTGCTCGTCACTTTTCGCTCCTTGAAGGGATCTAAATGAAGTCGAGCCGCCGGAGATGCTCCCAAAAGACCGGCTGCCCACAGAATCACCTGCTCCCACTAGGAGAGGAAGCCCAGCAGATGAAGAGGGGAAGCTGATCCTTCCTCGGCTTTTGTCTTCTATCATCCTTTGCAAACCCCACGTTTTGTTTTTGAGCCAGCTGAAGTTCAGCGCTGATCCCAGCTTGTATTTCAGAGCCTCTCAGCGGTCATCTTCTCACAAACGTGTGAGGAGATGTTCATTCATTTTTCTGCTTTTGATCAGCGATTCCTGCCCTGAGCAGTTCATGCAACTTTAATAACATGTGGCACAGTGTAGAATGCTTGTTTTGTTTTTTGTTGTTTTTATTTATTTATATCTCTTGAATAGAATGTAGAAATGGAAGGAACCAGGAGCAGGTCTAATATTTCTTTCACAGCATGTATCACCATGAACCTTGACCTCACGTTGTTTCATAACAATAAGATCAATAAATAATGTAGGAAGAAAGAAACATGAAAAAAAAAAAGGATATGCTAGTGGGAAGACTGAAAACTGCAAAAGAAATAAATTAGCCACTACCGTCACAAAAAAGTAAACCTTTTTAATGAAATAAAAAAAAAGATATATGTATCTCCTCAAGTTTATTAATCTGAACCAAAGTTGGACTGAGTTGGAAAAGTAATTTGGAAATTGTGTCAAAAATTTTTGTTTGTTTGTATAAAAACAGACAAACTCCCCTCTGAGTAAAATTTGAGAAATTAGAGTAAAATATGATATGAAACTAGATCTCCTCTAATTTATTCATATGCCCCATATTTGGTCTGATTCGGATCAACAGTTGGGAACTAAAGGGTAGCCCCCCCTAGTGAGTCAAATATGAACTATTAGTGTAAACTATACAATAGGGTAAACGATATAGATCAAATCGCTACATCATCGCATTTTAGTGTAAAAATCGAGGTCGCTTGATAGTCAAAACTCTTCTTCAACGTCGACCTTCGTAGCAGCGCCCCTGTTTCCTGGCGCTTTCACTGTCACTTTTGTTACGCCATAGGATTTTGATATGGCGTTGTAAACCTCGATAGCCCAGCTGCACATTCTGAGCACGCAGTTTGAATTTCTGCGTGCAGAATTACATTTACTGTGGGCGCAGGTGTGTCGTGTTTTTACGAGCGACAGGTGTGTTGTTGTATACGGCCAGCGCAGAAATTCAAGCTACATGCTCAGAATGACTTTCGCACAAATTTAACGCCATATTTAGAGCCGAACCATCGCGCACACCTCAGAACCCAAGACGGGTCGTGTTTGTTGCTGACATCGCCTGCAGACCCATGAGGCCCTTGGGAAGGTCTGGACCCTGGTGACGCAAACCTGTCGTGGCGAGGGTCCGCCCCAGTCCGTCATTTACCAGTAATGACCAGTAATAAAACAATTGGTACTATACTAATGTAAGTGTCATGATTTTTTTTCACAGATTTTATTTCGATATTAAGATGTCTCAGATTTCAGTTTTCCATGTTTTCTGACAGTGTAATGTGGTTCTTTGGGGATCGTCAGTTGCCGATTCTTTTTTTTTACATAGGTTCTTCAGTCCTTATAACATCAGTTCGCTACAAAGTCATGCATCATGGAACAAATGAATGACTATATACGTTACCCCACTGTATATACAAGATGGATTTCCTCGAGTTTATTTATTGAAAACATCTACGGTCTGAATCGGACCAATGGTTACGAAACTATATGCGAAAAACATGTGTTTTTTGTAAAAATGTCCCCTTTCGCCACAACTTTTCGGGGCTATAATTCAACCATTTCCTAAGAGGGGTTTGAGTCATGTGATCTACAAGCTAACTGCATCATAATTTTTGCTACATCCCAATTTTTGGAAAGGTTCTAAACATACTAACTCTTCTTTTCACACATAAAAGTTGAACAAAGACAACCCGAGCAACAATGAAAAGTGTTTTTGGTGAAACTGAACTGAAATAGATTTTTTTTTTTTTTATTTACAGACTCCATCAACCATTTCTAATGGCTTTCTTCAAATTGTGCAGAAAATGGGTTGAAGCCCAGCTGTGGTGGAGGTATAAAACACCCGGATGGATCCTCACACTCTCATTCTCTACAGCAAAACATTTTAATGACAGAAATACCTCTTTTTAATTAAACTTGACTGGAGATCACAAGGCTGAGTGGAGCGAAAATTCAGTTACTTCTAAAAATGAGGATGTTTTTTTTTAACTTACATTCAGATAATTAAACAAAACGAGTAGATTTGTGGTCCGCCATACAAAATGATCCCCTTGAAATCAAACATTTTAACATTCGTAATCATTTCAGTGAGTTGACGTTGTCAGGTTCTGACACCGGCCGGTTCCTCTGAGTCCAGATGAAGCATTGCCGGTCCCTCTGGCTCCGTTCCTCTCTGTCATGTCTCACTGAGCCCATTTAAACCGATCCCTCAGGAAACAACCGGAGGTGAAAACCGTTCCTTTTTAGAGGCTAAAATGGAGTTTGCACAAAGCAGCTGGTATTTCAAGTCCCTGAGGATCAGACCACGGGTACTTTTAGAAAAGTAGAACACCAACCATAACGAAGAAGTAGATTGAATTTTAAAGCCAATTACTTTTAATTTTAAAGCCAATAAATATATACATATATACATACATATACATATAAATATATATATATATTATGTATATACATATAAATATATATTATATATTATATACATATATATATATTATATACATACATATGTATATATATACATATGTATATGTATGTATATATATATATATACATATGTATGTATATACATATGTATGTATGTATGTATATATATATATACATATGTATGTATAAACATATGTATGTATGTATGTATGTATAAACATATGTATGTATGTATGTATGTATATATATATATACATATGTATGTATAAACATATGTATGTATGTATATATGTATGTATATAAACATATGTATGTATGTATATATGTATGTATATATGTATGTATGTATATGTATATGTATGTATGTATATATGTATGTATATATGTATACATATGTATACATATGTATACAAATGTATATATGTATACATATGTATATGAATGTATTTATTCTATTCTAGCTTGTTTTAAATTTTTTAATCATTCTTAATGTTCTAAAATTGTTTCTTACTATTTCTTAGTGTTATTTTGCACATTGTGGTAATTTCTTTGATTCTTTGCGTAAAACACTTTGAATTGCAGTTGTTGCTGAAATGTGCTTTATCAAGGAATAAAGAAGAAAAACAATGTAAGCATAACGTGTTTTGTTCTGAGGAGAACCATCTGACTCTAATGATGGATTGAGTCTCGTCTGTCTTGTCACGTCATGCTCCAAACTGAAATAGAACTTCTTAAAAGAGAGTTTCCATTATCGCGCTTCGTATTGTCAAAGGCTTTTTTGCGTTGAGGCTTTTATTTGGTTAAGACGGTCTGCTTCGTCAGTGATAAAGCATGAACCGAGAATCACTGCCAGACCATTTGAAAGGTGGATGTGCCGATCCTACGAGGAATATTAAGTATTTCTGCCTTAGACCGCTTAGACCAAGCAGGACACACATGAAACGAAATGACTGATGCCTTTAAAGGACTAATCCTCTAACGCCGCTACCTCAGGTTTTTTCTTTTTCTCCAAACTTGGAAGAACAAAGCTGATTTCCAGAAATGACTCGAGGCAATAAAAGCCTGTGGGTGTGCAGACATTTTATTCAGCTCTCAGCTGTTTAATTGTCACTGCATTTGAAGGAAATTCATCCCCTAAAAAAACTTTCTCCGTCGGCTTTGACTCGATGATTCTGAGCAGGTTTCTCGCTTTTGAAAAGGTACGACAAGTGACATGTTTATTATTCACTTTTCATTCTCTTGAGATTTTTCATTTGCCGCCCAACATCCTGGAGATCTTTCTGCTCGTACGAATCTTTGTCGTATCTCTCCTTTCAATCTCCTTTCACCCACGAATGGCTTGTATTTTTTTCTTAATACAGTTACTAGCAGCGACAAGTTGGAAAACCTTGATAACCTTGCTCCACTGTGTGGTTTAACACATTTTGACTCAATAATTCTCATTGAAAAATGGGCCAGAACCTGTATATAATGTGACCCAGTGGCAGAATGTGTAAGTCTAAAGAGTAAGGGGCCAAGGATTGAGCCCTGTGGGAAACCACAGGTCAAAGTCGGCAACGGAGGAAGAAGCAACAACAATGACTATTGAGAAAAGTCCTATTTCACAAGATTTATTTTTGGCATATTAAAGCAGGTGAGGACTGACTTAACACACTTATATAACTTTATGCATCAAAAACAGTCCAATAAGGGTCAAAATGTTTTTCTAAAACTTCTTGACGGTGTATTTAAACTGCAGATTTCCCATCTCTCCCCTCTGCTCTGCTTATTCCACCGCCCCAGCATCCACCTTGAGGCGTCCCAAGGGTGGGTTAGGACAGTTGGTCTTCGCTACCCAAAATCTGGCTGTAAAGAATCTCCGGGGGGGTGATGAGGTCGTAGCCTGGACGTCAGACGACATGTTTCGCCACAAAGACCAACAATGATAACGTGAGTTTTCTGACTGAACTGAAGTCACTGATTAGTCATCATTGGATGGAGGGGTCCGTGGGGGTCGCTGGAATCAGGATCCTTGTAGACTTAGACTTAGGATTCATAATGCTTTGCTTGTGTGGACCTACATCCACAAACACAGATTTTAAATCAAGCACAATTTAGGAACAACTAAATTAAATAGAATAACATTACAGTTTTATCTCAAGGTCAGTGACGTGAAGGTCAGTGACGTGAAGGTCAGTGACGGTTTCTCCCAGATGTAGAAGGAATCCCTGGTCGAGGGACTCCCCTTGATTTCTTTGTGGTATATATGTCATTTGATTAAAAAAAAACAGGGGAGACTAATTCTTTGCTGGTGTAGCTGCCATGTCACCTCCCCCCAATTAGCGATGGATTGTTTTACAATCATTGTTGCAGCGACCCTCTTAACCATGATGAATATGTTTATGCACTCCTAGATTGTCTCAGGTCTGGAACGATGCCAGGGCAATTTTTTGTTTACAATCATTTAAGAAAATGAAATGGTTGACTGATCAGATGAGGCTCCATTCTCACTGTCATGTGACGTCTGCCAAACGGACTATGATAGGACGAACCCACGCCCAGCCCGTCCTCTCCAATCAAAACATTTATATCCCCGGCTTTTTTGGGAATATCATGGGATCGTCAAAGCCGCCGCAGACCTTCGGTGTTAACGAGATAACTCCAACACTACATCGTGGATCATTTTATTTTCATTATCTATTTCATTATTTGCATTGATTTAACTTCGGCACAGAACATAGAGGGGTGTGGAAATGAAGTCCCAGTGTGCTGGTAAATAAATGAGGTGAGTAACAAACAGAAAAAAAGAATAAGTAAATAACTCACAGTAAAACAACTTAATCGAATCTTGTATACTTTCCAAATCAAGTATCCACATAAACCTTAGTGCATAGAAGAACTGGTTTGTTTTATATTTCCAAAACTAAGGAGTTTTTTTTTGGGCCGTGATTGCTCAACTGTTCCATTTCCATTTTTCAACTGTTCCATTTCCATTTTTCAACTGTTCCATTTCCATTTTTCCAGTTCCATTTAGTCCAAATTTGGTGCATAGGATTCAATTCAACATCATTTACCTTAAGTATATTATATTTTTACTGAAATAGTTCATAATTGACTCCCTAGAGGAAGCTTCTTTTTTTTTCTTTTTTCTTTTTTCTTTATGAAAAAGTGTTTTTCGAACAAAACTTCTCATTGGTCTGATTTAATCCAAATGCGATGCTTATGATTCGACTCAAGAAGATTGACTTTATATATCTATATTCAAATAAAAATTTTCTTTTTTATATCACGGTTAAAAGTCCTTCCATTTTTATTCTGTAAATTTGAGTACAGACAATATTATTTTAGGTTTTGTCTAAATATGCTTTAACTTTGAAAGTGAGAGAGAGAGTTTTGACAGTTTCTGTGTTATTAAAAATCAATCGCTTCACAGCGTAAAAATACGGAAGGACCTGTTAACTTTAAGAACATAAAGGAAAAAAAGGTTTGGTTCCAGCAACCCTCCGAAGGGAGATAAGCGCTTACAGTGTTTTTTGGATTTACAGTGTTTTGATTTTGATTTGAATAAATCTGAAAACATCCGTTTAGGTTTCTGACCATCATTCGGCGCATGCTACATATTTCATATTTTACTGGAGGAAGCTTTTTTTTTTATGAAAAACCGGTAATATGAAAAGTTCAGCCAGGTGGATTGCTGGTACAACCCATTGGATTGGGGGCATTTGGAGGATAAACCCTTGTGGTTGTGGATGACATCATAGGCCTAGTTTAATATTGATGTCACATTACCAAATACAATGATGGAGGCTGAAGAGTTGGCGATTTTAATGAAAAAGTATTTCCTTAAATTGCCAACAAATTTTGGAATTTTAATGAGGAAAGCCGCGTGAGCATTATGGGTAGCTGGTGTCGACCTGGCCCAGTCATCTATTTGAATTCCTCATTTAAATGTGCAGTTTTTGATGATGTTGGAACGGCTTCGACACATTAGCATTCATCTCCATGTTTAAGTCCGCTGAAGCGGCATGATTGTTTTATTACGCCTGTTTCCATATAGAAAATAAGCACCATGGACAGTTCCCCGTAAAATCAGCATCTCTTGACATTTGGCCTATTTTTCAGGAAGTATGGAGGGTGTTTATGTATGTCAAGCACACATACAGCAGAGTTTACTCATGTGTTTGATAGATGAATGCCCATGGGTATGCATCACTGATATGGCCAGTTATGCATTTGGGTTAGGGAGGTGCATAAATAAAGATTAAATAAGATGTTTTGGATGGCCGTGTGTTTGTGTGTGAGAGAGAGAAAGAGCAAGAAAAAGAGAAAGTTTCTGTATTGCAAGTAGGTTAAGTGACAGGCGTACATGTGCCTCTGACAGAATGGTAGATCATGTGAACTCTATTAACCTTCTTCCCAAATTTGGCTGCCTCCAAAACTTTCCCTCTACTACTCCACAGGAGAAGGTTTTATCTCCCAGCAAAGTTTGAGGAGGAGAGGGTCATTGCAATTTTGCACGCGTGTGTGTGTCCAACCCTGGGATTGTAATAATCCAATAGATGTGTCGGTAATTAATTGCTACACAATTTGTTTTCACTCTCAGCCACAGTTTTATCTTTCGACCTCATTAACTGTAAGCAAAACACAGACAAGCTCTTTGTTTGTCAACCTATTATTGAATTTAGAAAATAATATTGTGTGGCTTCATTCTCTTCTACCATCCCTGGGAACAATGTCTCCAAATAGTTTGCGTTTCTATTTTGGTCCATGATCATTCCTAAAATCTTCAGAATCGGAATCAGCTTCATTGGCCATGTATATGCATACAAGGAATGTGACTCCGGTTAACTGAGCTCTCACAGTACGAACCTCATATAAATAATTTTAAATCAAATGGACAAGGCAATAAACAAATATACAAGCTATAAACAAATGGAGATGATCTTGTGTACAGGCGGTATACATTTAAATATATATTTATATATAAATATATATGACAGTACAAAGATATCAGAGTAATGACAGTTGGAGGTAGTTATTGTGAAATGAGGTGATCCAGGTTCAGGAACACTGACACTGTTTTGATTGTTGGTCAGGTCGATGGCCCGTGGGTAAAAACTGTTCTTGTGTCTGGTAGTTTTGGCGAACAGTGTTCTGTAGCGCCTGCCAGAGGGGAGAAGTTCAAACAGGTCGTGTTTGGGGTGTGACGGGTCTGCAGTGATATTTCCTGCCCGTTTGCTGACTCTGGAGGAGTACAGGTCCTGGATGGAGGTCAGGTTGGATCCGATGATTTTTTCTGCAGATCTAATTGTCCGTTGTAGTCTGTTTCTGTCCTGTTTGGTAGCAGATCCAAAACAGACAGTGATGATGTGCAGAGAACAGACTGGATTACTGCAGTGTAAAACTGGATCAGCAGCACCGGAGGCAGGTTGAGCTTCCTAAGCTGGCGTAGGAAGTACATCCTCTGCTGGGCCTTTTTGATGATTGTGTCTGTGTTGGATGTCCACTTAAGGTCCTGAGAGATTGTAGTTCCCAGGTAGGATTCCACAGGAGACACAATGCTGTTCAGTACAGCGAGGGGGGGCAGTGACGGGGGATTCCTCCTGAAGTCCACTCTCATCTCTACAGTTTTGACCTTGTTCAGCTCCAGTTTGTTGTGACCACACCAGACGGCCAGACGTTAAACATCCCGTCTGTATGCAGACTCCTCGCCGTCCTAGATGAGGCCGATGACCGTCGTGTCGTCCACAAACGTCAGGAGTTTGACAGATGGGTCGTCAGAAGTGCAGTCATTCGTGTAGAGTGAGACGAGTAGAGGTGACAGCACACAGCCCTGTGGGGCCCCCATGCTGATTGTCCTGGTGGAGGATGATATTTAACCCAGCATCACCCGCTGTCTCCGGCCCGTCAGGAAGTCTGTAATCCACTGACAGGAGGCTGGCACAGCGAGCTGCAGGAGTTTGGAGCAAAGTGGTCCTGGTACGATTGTGTTGAACGCTGAACTGAAGTCCACAAACAGGATCCTTGCGTGTGTCACTGGAGAGTCAAGATGTTGCAGGATGATTGGCAGTCCTGTGTTGACTGCATCATCCACTGACCTGTTTGCCCGGTAGGCAAACTGCAGGGGGTCCAGCAGGAGAACTGTGATGTCCTTCAGGTGGGACAAGACCATTCTCTCAAAGGATTTCATGACCACAGACGTCATGACCACAGACGTCATGACCACAGACGTCATGACCACCCCTCAATCTCACTTGAGTAATTAGAGAATCTACGGGGAAAATCAAAAAGCAAGTGTCATCCTTGAGATTTATTGTTGCTTTGTAGTTTATACAAATTCACCAAAGGAATAATAAAAGCTGCTTGAACAAGTTTTTTTTCTGCTTCACATCTTTTATGAATCAAACTTAAGCACATCATCCATAACATTAAAACTTCCGACCAAATATTGCGTAGGCCCTCACAGATATATAACACACACTGTGTGTTATTTCTATCAGAATCAGCTTTAAACTTTGAAATAATTTGTGCTTATTTCTACAATGGGATCGGACAACAAGAGCTGGTCGCCACGCCGCATGTGCACCAATGAGTTCACTCGTCCTAACAACTGCAGACCAGGAAGACCCAACAGGACCTGCAGCTCTACACATGATGATGTGTAAAGTTCAAGTATAAATCTCCAATAACTTTTATGATATGGGTCCCTGATGTTGAAATGACAGGAATGACGGAGCAGCTGCCCGTGACAGAGAGATGACAATGGCGGCTTGATCAGCTGTGAGAGGGATGTAAATGAGAAACTGTAGAGGCTCCCAAGAGTATAAAGTGGCAGATTCTGCTAGATTCTGCTGTTAGCCCCGTCTCCACCTCTAAAACTGAGACGTTTTAATTAACACCAAGCTTCCTCCCATGCTCTCTAACAGCAGACTCAAAGAGGACTGGACTTGCTCTCATATTTGCTTCTCTGTTCAGGGTGTGCGCCGTCTCTCCATTAACCAGCTCTGGGTAGATTTCTCTGTTTGTCTCTACTCAGAGTTTGTCTCTGCTCCTTCGCTCATCTCTCATTCATGAGATCTGTTATTGTTCTCCCCCTAAGGGGTCCACTATATGGCCTGGTGTCATTTTATCCCTGCATAACATGTTTTCTCTGCGGCCTGCATGAAGAAAAATGTGTTCTAGTCTGGTTTTCCTTTTGTTTGTTGCAGCATGAAGCTTAAAGCATAATGCAAGAGGATATTTCAGATCACTAGAAATATCATACGTACACATGTTTACTTTATTACTGATTAACACAACATACAGCTGTACAACTACATGTATGATATTCTAAGAACTGAGCTTTTCTGCCAGTTAATCACCTGGATTTTCCATTATGCTTATAACTGAAAATCTTATCTCTAAAATCTCTGAGATTTTGTTGAAAACATTACATAGAGTAATCTTTGGATTTCATATTCATGCTGTGTAATCCTTTGCTGAGGATTTACTGCTGCAATGCTCTGAGCACCTGTTGTAGCCTGCAGAATACATCTTCCTACCAGTCATCCCGTTAATTAGCTTAGCTCAGGGTAGGACAATGTTGGTTTTCACATCATGCATTATGTTGACAACATGCAGAGTGGTTTGCAAAGTGTCCCTTTTTATGTCATATAATCCATTATACAGATCATTCATTTGGGGCAATAATCATATGAGTGCACTGAGATGATTGATTGTTTGATTTATTGGTATGACATATGGCATCCAGATGGATATTTGCTTGCTCTATTTCTGCTCTATGCAGGAACAAACTGGATACTACGCTACCAAAAAAATGAGGTGAACGCTTAATCATGGCAGTATGACACCAAGCCAGTTCAACATCAGGGGTATCAATCTGTCCATTTAGGAATCACAAGTGAATGGGAATCAGTTTCCCCTGTTTTGGTGCAAATGAAAGTGACAACAGATGCAATGCAAGGCAAACGCTTATGACAACCCCCAAAAAGGTTCTGGCTCTGCAAGCGGTGGTCGCAATCCATTCATCTCTCTCTAACTTTCCTGACTGACCCTTTCCTAGTTTTCTGTTCGGCTGGTGTCTTTGCCACTACTTGTGACATGAGACGTTACCTGCAGCCCACTGTCGTTGCACTGGTAGTCCAGCTCCTCCAGGATGGCTTATCCCCGCATTCGATTCCAAGAAGGTTTTGCTGTGTCTCCCAGCACAGTCCCAAGAGCGGGGGGAGATGCCAGGAGACGGGCCGGTCCCTAGAAGGACAACAACCCAGCAGCCAGACTGGTATCTGCTCCTCAGTGTGAGGAGGACCAGGAGGAGAACTGTTAGATGCCTACAAAATGACCTCCAGTGGGCTACTGGTGTGATGTTTCTGACAAAACTGTCAGCAACAGACTGCATAAGGGTGGCGTGAGGGCCCGACGTCCCCTACTGGGACCTGTAGCTTAATTATTTTGAGCAGAGTAGGTGTTCCAAGAAATAAACTCTTCTGCCTTTTAATCACCCGGATTTTCCATTATAATAATAATCTTATAAGATTTCCTTAAATGCATCACATAGTGTCAGCTATAGATTACATTTTTTATTCTATGTAATCTATAGCTGAGGATTGATCTCTGCGGCGGTCTTAACACCCAGAATACATCTTCCTACCCGTCATCTTGTAAATTATCTTAGTTCAGGGTAGGACAATGTTGATTTTCACATGATACGTTATGTTGACAACATGCAGAGTTCTTTGCGATGTGTCCCTTTTTATGCCGTATAGTCCATTATACAGATCATTCATTTGGAGCAATAATCACATGAGTGCACTCGGATGATTTACTGTTTGATTTATTGGTATATGAATGGTTGGGTGGTTCTCCTTCTATCCCACCGAACGTTTACCAGATGGATGTTTGCTTGCACTGTTCATGTTTTATGCACACTGGAGAAAGTCAGCTCTCAAAAACAGTGAAAAGAAATATCAATAAAATGTGAGCTACATTACTTATAATAAGCACAAAATTATCTCCGCACAAAACAAGAAAAATTTGACTTGTAAAAACGTTTAGCCTCAAGGCATGTCTTAAAATGTATGTGGCACAGTACATTTATTTTGATAAAAGGAGAATATTTCAGACTTATTTTCCCAATTTGTCAGAAAATGTACTCAATCAGCAAATGCTACTCCCATCAACTTAAAAAAATAAGGCTTCATGTTAGATTTATCTTAAAACAAGTAACGATACATAAAATAAGATGCGGATTATCATCTTGTCAGAAAATATCACAAGCATGTATTAATTTGATTCAAGATATTTTATATATTAGGTTTCTGTTCAAGAAGAAGAAGAGATTATGGCACATGGAAACTACTAGTGACATGTGAAGGGACATGTGAAGAAGGAGAGCGTCGGACATGTGGACCGTCCCATCAGACAACCCCTAACAAGCAGCCAAGTGGCTGTAATGGCTATCTGTTGTTGTGATTCGCCTTAACTGAAACTCGGGCAGGCACCTGACATTTGCCTTCACCCCCCCTGCCCCCCACTCTCATCTCAGCAGACAACAGATGGACGTCAGTGGCTGGAGTGAAAGTACAAGTCTGACCCAGAAATCCAGTCGTCCATCAAACTACGACAAGTCCTGCAACAGAGTAGAGTGTTGGTATGCTCACTGGAGCAGAAATGAGATGATCACATGATTTGCATATGTAATAAGATAGATTAAGTACAGTGCATCCATTATATCCGACCTGAACTCAGACTTAACTTCCCCAGCGGTGATGCTGAGGCTGTCTGATGCTAAAAGCTCCAGGCGAGGCTCCAAGCAGATTGTCTACTTAAATACACGACTGAAGCCAGATTTCTTGCTTATAGTATGTTTGTCTAACTAACTAATGATAAGCTGGGTGTTTGGTAAGTCTTTTTAGCAGCTTGTTTTTGGTGACGGTAATGCATATGTAGTAACACAGTAATAGCTGTTTATACAATAGTTAAAAGTTTCCTAGGATAAAAAACTAAAGGATAACCAGGAGTTTATTTAACCAGTTAAAAGCCCATTTCAGTCATAATACAAATGTAATAACACAGTAATAACAGTTTCATACAAGTATAGCATGGAAAAATAGATTATTTGGATAAAGATTAAACCTAATTGGCTATGGGGTACACTTTGGGACCTGATCACCCTGGAAGGCTGCCTCAGGGGCTGGTGTCTTGTAATAAAATGCTGAACACTGAAAACCGACCTCAAGTCATAACGACCCTCTCCCAAGAGTTAGGTCAGTCTGATAGTCAGTCAGACGTGTGTCATACCGATTGTCGTCTCCTACTGCTGGCAATAAGGTGAGTAAAAAAATATCTAAAATGCCATGTTGGCTTTAGACCCCAGTGTCCTCATTCTTTAGCAGCTACTGACAATTTATGTTTCAAATTAAGCTAGCTTGCATGTACTTGATAAACCCCGTGATAAACATTACGTGTGTAAGTAGCACACAATAGTCAGTTAACATATTTTTATAAACAAGTGATTGTCATCTCAACTGGAATATGAATAATCAGATTTTTTGTTTTTATATAACACCATATCCAGAATATGGTCAAAACCGAGTTTAGCCTCATATCCAGGATAGTAATGTAGTCATATACTTCTGATTATCCCAAGATTTTAGTTGTGTTCCACCAATGACTTCCATTGTGCTCCGATTTGGAAAAACATACTCGTCCTCAAGTGTACCCTTACTCCTGCTCCCCGAGAAGTCCCAGTCCCCTGCGTAGTACAAGCAATCCCCCTGATAGAACTAAAATTACATGAGGAGTTGTGTAAACAGCAATTTTTTTTTAAATAAAAAAAAAATCTCTCAGAATTGAGTTTAGATAGTATTTATTGAGTTTAATAGTACTAGGGAGATCTACTTCCAGTCGATTCACGTGCATCGTATTTGGACTGAACTGGACCAATGCTTGAGAAATGATGGCACAAAAACCTGTGTACATAAAGCCCCCTCTAGAGGAGAATATATTCAACCAATCTCTTCATAAATCAATCCAGTTCTTCCTCAAACAGTGGTCTATACGGGTATAAAATTCGAAAATGATCCATGAGTTAGTGTTTGAGTTGTTGCATTAACACAAAGGACAGTGACGCCGATGACGATTCCATAATATCCCACACTTTGCGAGGATATAATAATGAAGCTAGAAGGTGCAGATAATTATACACCTCACAAAAACACAAGCATCATGTAGCCTAGAGATATATACGGAAGATTAGGGCCACATACTATGCAGAAATTTTGGGGAGAATTCTGACTTTTAACTCAGAATCCCCCCCGCCCAAAAAAATTGTCAAGTTGCCCATTTCTGAGACTTAAGTCAGAATTCTGAGGATAAAGTCAGAATTTCCCCCCCCCAAAAAAATTCACATAGTCATTTGTAGGCTTAACCCTCTTCTGCAGATCTACCTGTAGATTAGAGGTAAAGCATTTGCTGCAGAAAAGTTCTCACCCTGACTTGTTTCAATTAAATCGCACGTCTGTGGCTCTTGTCCATGTAGGTGGTTGAACGCTGTGAGAGCTATGAAATAAAGAGATTGCGTGCAGAGCAAAATTACAAATGGTATACAAGCTATAACGTTTTAAGCAAATATTGACAGAAGTGGAATAAGTGTGGGTTGACTGGAGCGGTAAAACTCTTCACCGTCACGTTATACGAGAGCTGAAACATTGATTTGAGATGAATGATTGATGACTTTTACAGATTTATTGCTCCAAGTTTGCCTCTGAAGCAATTGAGTGCGACTTTATTGTGCCGCATTGCAGCAGTGAATTCAATCATCATACTATCAAAATTAAAACGCTTCCAAATCGGGACGTTAAACAGGGAACATTTCAATTTAGTTAAAAGTAATCAAAAAAACAGCTTTGGTATGGGCATAAATCAGCACAAACGTGACACTCTACACCCAATATCGCCAAACACAATGTGGTCAGAGTGATGCTTCAGTTTCCTAGCAACAGAATAAAATCAACACTCTTTGCTTTTTATTAAATGGGAATTGATAACTGCAAGGCCAGCAGCAAACAAGCGTCTTATTAAAATCAGGCACTACATGCTACTTCAGGTGAAGGAGGGAAGAAGCAATATGTGTTTTATTTGTTCTGCACTAAAAATAGATCCAATGTGAAATTTGTCTCCACCATGACCACCACCACTCCCCAGACCCCCAAGTCTGTTGCCACATTTGGTTTTGATTATCAGAAAAGAAGAAAAAAAAAAAATCTGCGAGAGAAAACACAAATACTTTGAGGGTGGGCTTTCCTGGGAATCCCAACACTCTTCGCTGTGGGGGTGACGAACATTTATAGAAGGAAGCTGACAGCAAAGAAATGTTTAAAAATGACTTTGTACAGTAACTTAACAAGTTAAAGGGATTAAAACTAGGCCTACGCTGTTGGGCCCCGACAGCAAGCGTAGATCCCCGGAAAGTCTCCAATCCCTAGCGTTGTGCAAGCGATCCTCCTGATTGAACTCCTCAAGCTGAATTTGAAATTATGTCCGGGGTATTTTTTGGAAAAAAGGGCCCCCCCTAGTGACTAAAATATGAACTTTAGCGTAGAATTTTGCCAATTTACGACTAAATTAGACCAATGACTAAGTTATGTTGGAAAAAACAGTATTTGTTTTTTGTGAGAAAAAGTGACCACTAGTTAGTAAAATATGAACTATTGTAGTAAAGCACCATTTATCGACTCTCCTTGAGTCGTTTCCTAGACACCAAGTTAGAACTAATTCGGTTACAAGGGTAGAGAAATTATAGTCCAAAAACTGTTTGAGGTAAAACGCTCCCTAGTGTCAGAAATAAACAACCAACCTTTCCCAAAATCACTCCAGTTCTTCCTCACACCATGATCTATGTGGGTATGAATTTGAATATGATGCATGAAATAATTTTTGAGTCTTCGCGGAAGGATCTGCAGCAGACGCGAACACAACATGAGGATTTAATAAAAAGACTGACTCTTGGGAGATATAATTAAATGAGAGTGCGATACATCTCTCGTGTGTATAGTAGACATAGCAGGAGCCAGCGGCTTGTTAGCTTAGCATTAACCAAAATAAAACGCAGCATTTCCTGTGGCACATAAATTGAGGATTTTGAGCCAACCCCCGACTCACCCATAGGCGCTGACGGACGACCCGGTTGCAGCAGCGACAAAGAGCCTTGACTTCATATCCGGGGGGATAATGTCAGTAAATTCAAGTAAAATACAGATTCTACTTATCCCGTGCAAATGCGACGCACGAAACACAGACGCAGCGGTGTAATTTATAAATCACACAAAGTCCTCAGGTAATACTGGACCCGTGCGAGTATTTCATGTCATGTAGAGAACACTCAGTCTACAGCACTGCTCGGTTATTTGAAATCACTGCATCTGTTGCTGTGGAAGTGGGAAAAAATAGCTGCATACTTATTACTTACTTATATTTTCTCGACTACTTGTCTGCTTTTTTCCCTGGCTCTCTCTCTCTCTCTCTCTCTACCATAAACATTCAGCTGTCAATCATGAAGCAAACAACAATTTTTTTATAAATATATATATATATATATATATATATATATACCAAACAAACGATTGTTTTCTTGAGTATTTAATTTACAAGATGAAATAACGATGTGTCAGTTTATCCGTATCAAATTCAAACATGAATCTAATTGAGTATCGGGTTGCTGTGGCCAATGCAGGCAGGTACCATCGATGCGTTACCTCACCTCAACCTCGCTGTTCTGCTGAAAAAACTATCCCTCTATTGATAAAAGAGCTTTAGCCTCAGGATCAGGTATGAAATTGAAAAGAGTTTCTAGAATAGCCATTGACTTAACTGCCTTAAAGTGAACAGAAGAAACATGACAGGACCTGGTGGAGGAGAGAAATAAGATCTAAACAGGAAAAATGGAGCTTAAAGAGCTGAAAATTAGATAAGTAGCATCACTGTGAAGTTTTTTCTTTCAGGTGGGAAAACAATGAAGAAAAACTATTATTGATTATTAATTCTGGTTACTGAGATGTAGGTCACGGGTGTTTGAACGCCTCTAAATGGGAAATACAGGAGGTGTGGGTAATTATGGACAAATAAGTATCAAGGCTTATAAAAAATGTTTTATATTTGATTAGAACGAAACTTTTCAGAATCTTATTTTGAGGTTAATTTTGTCAATGCAGCATTAATCTTTTATAACCCAGCCACAAAGGGATACCGAGCCAGTGCATTCCAATCTGTATCTTTTATTGTACTTCTTCATAATGTTTCATGCAGCATGTTTATGAGTGTTATAATAACTAAAACAACAATAAAAAAAATTTCAAGTCCAATTATTTTATCGTATATATAAAAAACCATGAAAAAACTCTTGACTTCACTTCAAAAGTTCACAAAATTAATATTCGCTGATGTGAGGGAGGGTCCTCTTAGGTCAGCATCGTGTTCTTTCTCCTAATTTCTCAATTTACTGTTTTCACCCTGCTTTCACCCCGTCTGCCATCTGTCTCTCAAATATGGAGGTCTGCTTCTTTTTTTCTTTTTTTTCTAACAAAAGAAGAAAAAAAAGAAGCTGCCTTTTAGTTGGAAGTAGTAGAGGAAAGGCTTGGCAGAGCACCAAACAGATTCCCTCCACTTGTTTATGTAAATTAGACATGCTACTGATGCATTATGTATTCTTATGAAAGACTGAGATCGAGCAGCACTGTTTTATGTTTTCTCTCCACCTGAGCGAGCACTGATACGGCGTCGCCGCGGTCGGACCGGGTTCTGTCCAGCATCCGCTCGCGTTCTGTCCGTTGTCAGAGCTCGGCTCAGGCTCGCATCTGCCTGCAAAAAAAAATGTCCTCAGATGTTGAGGCTCTGCTCTTGAGTCGTTCTGTAAAATAATCGATTGAGATAAGGTGCCGTTTGTAGCGGGTGACGTAACATTGACCCAGAAGCAGAAAAAAATGATCTAATCTAGGAAGCAAAGATTTCTTTAATGCTGGAGATGCATCCCAATCCCTCCGTTTTCTTCAGCCATGTAAAGAGGACACATCCTGTATTCATAATCTAGGCCTGCTCTGTTCTTCTATAGTGAGAAAGGGTATATCCCTACAAAGCCCCCAATCCCATGCATTGTACAAGACGTCCCCCCGATTGACCTCCTCAAATTTAATGTGACTCACTGATAATCTCAAACAGTCCATATTGACTCAAAACTAGCTATTTCTGGGAAGTCAGCAGTCTGCTCTAAGACAAGCTCCCAGAGTGACTCGATAAAGAAGATAAATACAGTTAGCTATTTATTCTAAAATCAGTAATAGAAAAAGACAGATTTCCTTGCTTTATGTGCCAATTCATGAGCTAAATTTAGAAAGTTGAGAACCTGTTTTCCACAGAATTCTCCAGCTATTCAGTAACATATGAACTATCAGTGTGATAATATACATACAAGATAGATCTCCTTCCTTAGATTACCTTCTTCACCTATCAAAGTTTAGAATGTTATTACTGATCAGTTTATATTCACAGACTCGCACATTGATTTCATAGTTCATTAATTAATGTCCTATACTGAGTCTATCCCAGACCCATTAAACTTTGTCCCCGCTGAAATGTTTTTTTTCCAGGCAACAGAAAAATAAAAGCCACACTGCTCTTTTGTTCCTCGAGGCAATTACTCACAATTACTCACACAGACTGATGCATGCGATTATATCCGCCCCATTGACGCAGAAGTGGACACAAGTTCTTGAGAAAGTAACTCAAGAGGACGCAGATATGTCCAACAGATACCCTGAGCCTTTAACTGTGTGCGTGTGTGTGTGTGTGGATGTATATATAAATATATATTTATATATGTATGTATTTGTATGTTTACATATATATATTATGTGCATATATATAAATATAATATGCATATATATGATTATATATAAATATAATATGCATATATATGATTATATATATAATATGTATATATATATAATCACATATATAATCATATATATGCATATGATATATATATATAATCATATATATGCATATTATATATATGATGATATAATCATATATATGCATATTATATATATGATGATGTTATTGCATCATCATCGCTGCGTCAGCCGCAGGTCTTTTGTGTTGATGCGATAACTCAAAACCACAAACTACCACATGGATCATTTTCAAATTTTATATCCATGCAGACCTTAGTGCGAGGAAGAACTGGATTGATTTTGTTGGTCAGTTATATATTTCCGACACTAGGGGGGCTCTATCTGAAAAAGTTTCGGGTCATTTTTCTTTACCATTGGTCTCATTAAGTCCAAATTTGGTGCATATGAAGCTCCTCGAGGAGATCTTTATTTTAAAGTTCATATTTTACTTTAATGATTCATGCTTTACTCAAAGGCGGTGTTTTTTAAATATTTTTTTTACGAAGAACACTGTTTTTCGGAAATGACTTCTATCTTGTTGAGATCATATTTGACTCATTTCTGGGATTTTTTTTGCATTTTTCAACAAAAATAAATGCTGTGGCAATAACTTCTCATTTGATTTGAGGAATTGAATGGGAGTGATTGCTTGTACAACACAGGGGATAGGGGACTTTTCAGGGATATACCCCTACTGTCAGGGACGATGGACAAGAACTGTGCTTTCTGAAGTTTCTGCATGTTCCTGAATGTCTCGTTGCTGTTTTCATCGAAATGTTAAATTGTGATGTTTCTAGGTGCCAGTGGACCTTTAGTTAGTGACAGCAAGCAGAGTCTGAGGTCAGCCTGTAGGTCAGATCAGGTTACATCATTGTCTCCATCTCCTCCTCTGTTCGGTCTGTGGCACCGATCTATTGGGATCGTAGTGTTCAAGTTTGTGTGTGTGTTTGTGTTTGACTGCATTTCACACAAAATCCAGCAATGCGTCACATTTCTGCAGGACTGTTTTTGAGTTTCAAGCATATTTATTTGAACTTTGGAATAGAACTGAGGTTTTGATTATGAAGCAAGTTCAACACAGCCCAGGTTTTATTTATAGGAGCGGGTTCAGTTAAACCGAAAACTTCTGTTAGAACGTTGTTGTGATGATCGTGTACTTTATATAGACTCAGGCTTTCTGCTGCAGATTGAGTGACACCTACTATTTACTGCAAAACTAAATGAGGCCTACAATGTTGTCCCCAACAGCGAGGGGATATATCCCCAATAGCCCCCAGTCCCCTGTGTTGTACAAGCAATACCCCTGATAGAACTCCTTCAATTAAATATGAAGTTATGTCCAAAACATGGCATTTGAAGTAATGCAGTATAATATGTGTATATGTATGTAAGTATGGATTAAATATATTTATGTATATATATGTATATATGTATTTATGCTTATATTTATGTATATATATATATATATATATATTTATATGTATGTATATATGTATATATATGTTTGTATATATGTATATGTATATATGTATATGTATGTATATGTGTATGTATATGTATATATATATATGTGTATATATATATATGTGTATATATATATATGTGTATATATATATATGTATATGTATATATATGTGTATATATATATATGTATATGTATATATATATGTATACGTATATGTATATATATGTATATGTATATGTATATATATTTATGTATATGTATATATATATATATATATATATATATATGTATATATTTATGTATATATATATATATATATATATATATATATATATATATATATATGTATATGTATATATATATATGTATATGTATATATATGTATATGTATATATATATATGTATATGTATATATATGTATATGTATATATATATGTATATGTATATATGT